>CM076572.1:1106501033-1106790513 GCA_034641835.2 Pinus albicaulis | reverse complement strand
TGTCTCGGGCGGGGGAAAGAAGGAGCAGGCGCACCCTACAGAAACCTCGCTTTTTCTCAATTATAAAAAGTACTTATTTCCTCTCCCTTGGTACCTCGGTCGAGTCCCTACCAGGCCTCAATTTCGTAACCTCAATCGAGTCCCTCTGGGCCTTGGCCTTACCTGAGCAGAGCGAAAAATAAGGTCCTGAAAGGACCTTTGATGAGGATTTGTAGCATCATTCGGGTAAATACAAATTGAGATTGTAGAAACATGAGCTTGTGATATAGCAACACCTACTTCCGAACCGGTCAGTGCAAAAAATATTGATATAGGACGCAGATCTCCTATGGAATACATAATATTATTCATACATGACATAGTCCGAGCGAACCCACTTGGGATCTTTACTGAACTATGACCAGCCATCATATTAGCAGATAAACGTATTCCTAAGCTTGATGCATGGAAACAATGAGGGATTAGCTCAAGGAGTACTGAGAAAGGTGCTAACGGCATTGGTACTCCTGCAGGTGATGAGAAGCTGGAAAAATGAAGGCCATGTATTTGAGATCCCACTATACTAACTCCAATAGAAATCGAAAATGGGACACCCGAAGTAATGATAAAATGACTTGTAACTGTGGAGCTATATGGTATCATACCCTGGGGATTACGAAATGACGAAGAAGTAAGAGTGATCGAGATGCGAGGGGAAGACTTTTGCTTAACATTTCCGGAAAGACCACCTATTTGTTCGTTCACCAGGTTCGGCACGAAATCATGAATAAGCTCTACCAAGGATTTCCAAGCATTTGGTACTGAGTTTCCCCCTCTGTTCTTAGTAACGAAATGAACCAAGAGAAATACTGAACTGATAGTTAGCAGCATGGACAAAGATGGATTTGTGAATGGGAAATACAAGTTTCCTATATTCATAGGATAAAATGGGATAATGGCAGATTGCTCAAGTGGGCTGTTTGGCGTAATAAAGACTTTTATTTCATCTCCTTCCTGTACTTCTTGCTCCCGAGCGAGATAGCTCGAAAGACTTGTCTTTGCTCGCTCCTTTTTATTTCAGAGCGAGCAATAATGGCGAAAATGGACAAAAGCATGGGAGTTAGCGATCAATAGGTAAGTTCAAGAAAACGGCCTTTATGTAATATAGAAATCTTTTCCTATCCTATTAGTATTGCGGGATCAGAAGAGTTAGACAAGCTCATGAGAGCTTGCGTAACGAATTCGCGCTCCTCGGGCTTTTTGACCCCCGGCCATGAGTTGCTCAACGCTTCTGAGCAAAGCTGCTTCATTCCGTTCCGCTTGCCCGGAATGGGAGATTATCCTCGAGTCAACTATTTTGAGCTCCGCGGATGGCGGCGAGCCCCCGTCAATAGGGGCTTATTCAGATCCAGGTAAATGGGGGGGATGATCATATGATCTAGGACCAGTAGAATATAGACTATTAGGCCCAATAGCTTAATAACCAGTTGGCTAAGAAGCATAAGTCCTAGTTTCCTTGCTGTCAGATTTTCAGCCCTCAGCTGAGCAGACTGTACAATGTCTGACCGTCCTTCACAGTAGATGTTTTCAGTTTCTTTATGATCGTCTGCCTCATTTGGTCCTGTGGCTTTCCGGGGCTTGTACTTCAATGAAGGCTTATCCCCAGGCAGGTGGCCTATTTTCTCTCTTGCAACTAGAACAGATTGAGGCATGCTACTGGAATCATGTTTTCCAACAGCATCACTTTTGGCATCTTTCACCGAAGTTACTTCCTTCGTTGTAGATAGCATCCTTGAAGCACGCAGTGCAATCCATCGTTTTACACCGCCAACTCGCATTCTACGCTTCGCCCGCCCTTATCGATCGAACAAATAAAGACAGAAAAGGTCTGGCTCTTCCAAACTTAACGACTTAACAAACGATGTTCACTTGGCCGTGTAAAACATGGATTAGCATTATGTTATCCCAACAAGTCATCCTCCATCCAGATAGAGGATTGGGATAAGTGCTATATGAATACTTCGGAATCAGATATGGGATGTTTCTCTCCATTATCCGTGAGCCACTTATTTCTCCGAAACGGGATATATAAGTGATTTGATTCTTCCTCCCCAGTAAGTCGGCGGCGTTACACCACTGGGATACTTCGAATAAACTGGAGTACATATGGGATACACCGGTGCTAAAACCTCTTCCCGAAATCTCTTCCAAACTGTTGGGGTCGTTGCGGGGCTTCCCCCTTTGTTGGTGTGGAACCAGTTGGTTCCGTGGTTTGGGAATTCTGCTGATCCTAGGTACTCCATCACGGCATGGGGAAATATGAAAAGTGAGGAAGATCAGGCATAACCGGAAGAATTGTGTGGAATAAGTGGATTTATCCGGTTGGGGCATCATTTCTCTGGTTCTATTTATTCCCTTTCCTATATTATATCTATCCAGAAATAGACTCTCGTACAAGTAGTCAAGGTATAGGGATAAAGAATATATAGGGCTTCGGGTGGTCGGTTATTCGTTTACCAACGGAAAGCATGGGAGATTGTATCGAGATATGATGTATACGATATTATGCTTGCTGCCAGGGCCAGGCGTTTTCACGTTATGAAAAGATGATGGCGGCGATGGCGGCCTTTTAGTTCTTCAAGTTGATGGCGGCCCGGTGGTCGAGTCATGCTGTAGCATGATGGCGGCCAGTCGAGCCATGCTTCGCATGATGGCGGCCCGGTGGTCGAGAGTTCGGCTGGCTCACCCTCACCCCGTTGGTCGAGCCATGCTTACGCACGATGGCGGCCTTAACAGTCGAGTGTGCTTACGCACCCTTTGGTCGAGCGACTACGTACCTCAAAGTCAATACGTTATACGCCTTAAGTCTTCACTTCCTCATCTCCAATAAAGCCTGGACTGGGAAAGAAAGGACCTTACTGATCGACCCTGTGTTAGATCTCGTTTTGGGAGGCGGGGGCAGGGTTCGAACCTGCAGTCTTCAGGTCATGGGCCTGACGAGTCGACCAATTACTCTACCCCGCTATCGTTCTAAGCCAGGATCAAACTCTTGTTTTTGAGTATGATCTATTTTGAGCATAAAATGCCCTTGTCCTCAAAAGGACAAGCGGCTTCGCACCTTTCGAATGCCGAAAATGCAGCCATTCATTATATATGTAATTATGCCATTTCGATAGATCGATTTATTTCTCGGGCAGACCACTCGCTGGCATAAGTGAATCGTATTTTCGCTACCGCTCGAAGTGAATACCTCGCTACCGCTTAGGAAGGCAGGCCGAATATATTAGTAGGCAGGCAGGCTCATGCCACTTGCCGGGGAGTGGAGTGCAGGCAGGCCCCAGGCCCACAGAGAATCAATCTATTTCCTGCTAGTCATGTAGGCAGGCCGAATATATAGGCAAACTATATCATCACCGCACATTACCTTCTCCCGTATGTCTGGGATGGCCCACTTCTTCTTACCGGGATGGCCTTTACCAGTACACGATGGCTCAATACCAACTGATGGCCGGCCTACCGCAAAAGAGAGGAAAAGAATATATATTAGTATCCTAATTTTTTCACCCGCTTTCGGCCTACTACAAGAAGGCAACAGAGAACATATTAGCTAGCCCGAACCCGACACCCACCATATTAACTGGTCTAAAGGAAGGATGGCTCGACCAAAGGCCTAGTAGGGACTCACTATTCATATGGTGAGGGCCGCCATCATGCCCCTGATAGGGTGAGGTAATGAACTCTCGACTAAAGGAGAGGGCTCGACCAACGGGCCGCCATCAAGGAATTCGTGGCAGGAAGGATTGCTCACTTTTCTACTTTTATATGAGCCCCAAAAAGGAAAATGACTTCTTTCTCTCTTTCCGCACTGAATAGTCCCTCCATCCATTTGACTCTCTCTACAACCAAGGGAAGGAAACTATTGGCTCTACCCCATTCATTATCCCGTTCATTGATCAGTCGTGTGATCCAAATGCCCTATAGAAATAGAATATTTAGACGATGAAAAGTCACAGGTAAGGGATATAAGGGATAACTCAACACTCATTCTATTTTTTTATTTAACCGGTCGATTCGATGGGGAAGGAAACTAATCCAATCGATGCACAAGAAAGAGACTTTCGGAAGATCAACCCATAATAATAAAAAAGGACGAAAGAGTGCGAGTGCGTACCTTATTTGGTTTAAAGTGGCAATATAGCGTGTTTTTGATTAATCACTTTCTATTTGTCGAGGTATGGAAATCTCGATTTTGACAGATCTGGATGAATTTGGGTTTTCATCAACTGGTTGGGATCGGCTCATCGATCTGTTGGTTCAATAGATGATCAGGTGAATCCTTCAATGGTCAAGCCTCACCTTAGCGGGGCCGATCATCAGTGTGTGTAATGGCTAGTCTGGGTATTGAGTCCAGCCAGTACCAATCCAGTCAATAAACCCTTGGATCATGGATGGGATCATACCGATCCATCACGTGTCAATTCAGCTTTCATTGCAGGGTGCAATAGAGTCGGCTTGCCCCGTGTCTCCAACGGCGATAACTTTCGGTGATATCGGCGATAACTAGAATCTCAAAACCACCCGGGAGGATAGATCGCAGGAATATTAGCTGGTCACTCAAAGAATTTATCCCATATTTATTCTATCCTTCCTAAAAAACATTTCCTATCTATTCGCCCGCCCAGAACCTCAAAGTGGTAAGGGCCCGCCGCCACTCCCTTCCCCCCTAGGAGGTATAGATGGTTAGGCCCGCCTATTCCTCCGAGGGGCCTTAAGAGACAGATGAAGCAGAAGTTTCCATCTATGTCACTCCATATTTCCGAAACTCCATTGGAATACGAATGAGATCAGAAACGCTATCATTGAGGTAGACAATGCAATAGCTTCGGTTAAAGCGAACCACGAAATGGCATGACCAGATAATTGTTTAGCCAATGATGGATTTCGCATCACGGAATGGATCAAGGAACTAAGAGCATTTCCAATACCGGCAGCAGCTCCCGCTAAAGCAATTGTAGCTACTCCAGCACCTATTAATTTAGCACCTTCCAGCATATTGAGAAGGAGGTTTCTGTCTTGTCAGTTCTTTTCCTAGTCTTTCTCTTTGGATTTGGTTTCTCTTCGTTGATTCTTCCCTCTTTCGGCGTTCTTTTCATCAATACCTACCTCAACTGGCATCTCTGGTTATCGCTAAATCATTACCTAACCAAATACGCCAATAAGTCAGTGGCTGCTGGTCATTCATTATATATGTAATGACACTTTAGCAGACAATGCTGCTATTATATATGTAATTATGCTCTCGAATCCAACCATGATGCGCTTTAAGGCTCGACTTATTCTGAAAGGTCTAGAACTTTTTTCCAAATAAGAATGAAGGACGAGAAAGCCATATGAAATGGGAAGAAAGACCATGTAAGATATCTAGATATTGGTTATCTATGGATGAATCCCTCCCTATCAATAAGACAAAGAGTAGTCATGGGGACCTTTTCGAAGTAGGCTGATGGCTTTGAAACAAATAGACCTCGCATTGAAAATGAAATGACCCACCAAAGAACTCCGCTAAAGTAAATCATTTAGCCAAGCAGGCCCTAAGGATGACACAAGGCCCTAAGGTAAGGACCTCTGACACAAGGCTCATTATCTGTGGATGTTTTCTGCGAATGAATAAAAATCAGTCTTTACTTCAATCGGCGTCTCACCATCCATCCTTATTATGGCCCAAGCCCCTCATACTTTTCTTCCCCCTCCCTATAGAAGGAAGGCAGGTAAGGCAGGGCTGTTCTTAAGGAAGGACAGTCGGCACTACTCAGGGCCTTATTGGATCAAGGGGAAAGGATTCTTTCTAAAGGTACGGCCATCAGTACATCGACTTATTTAGTATAACCAGAGGTTTACAAAATAGGCACCTCATCACGAAGCCATCCTTATCATTATACCTATCCCTCCCTGGCCAGTCCATGGTGCTCTGCTCCATGATGTTGGTAAGAACTGTATCTTGCTGCCTTGCCCTCCCTTAGAAATTCATCCCAATCCTTCATGCATGAGCCATGGATGGTCTGTTGCCTTCCTTAATGAACTAAGGATTGGCCTTTCAACTACGCCATTTGGTCTACACCACTAACTAAAGTAAGGAGGAAATTCTAAAACTATAGAAAAAGAGATAGATCCCTTCCTTTTCTTGGATTACATGTTAATTTCATCACAGGTACTTCCGTTCATTCCGTAGCACATGAAAAGTGTTACCTTCCTTGCCCTCCTTCCTTCACTTGTCTTTTTACCCTAGCCTTTACGTACGGAGCACATCGGAGCCCGGCATGCCCCCCCTCTATTCCCATTCCGGAAAGGTTAGCGAAGGATTTCTATTATATATGTGTTTATCCAGAGATGAAGATAGAGAGAGAGATATTCGAAAGGCTCTGTTTGTTATGCTTTGACTCGCTAACTCAGGGTGGGGGATGGAAAGAAGATCCCAACCCTTATATTGATTCCCCTCAAGTCCTGATCTTTGGTAAGGTCATGTCCTCTATACCGGCTAGCGTCACATTAGTTACGTTCTAGGAGTCCTGCCTGATGCATATTATTACTGACTGACAGATAAAACATGAACCAAAACAAAACATTATTCGCTTACTCTCCGTGTCGCTGGTTTACATTGCAAACATAAAAGGTTAGAGGATATTAGGATTGCTCAGTGTGGCACCCGCCCTCACGCGGCCTCTATAGTTGGGGATCAGCATATTAGGTCCTTCATTTGCTACGTAAGAAGTCGTTTACTACGTCAGCAGACGAAGTGACCTAATTTACACTGAATTAGAATTTGCATAATTCTTTCTTGCTAAAGGTGTGAGTTTTCTGTCTTTATTCAATTCTGTGTCTATATCCATTACTTTGTGTTTCATTCAATAGTTCAATGCAAGAAAAATAAAAATCACATACACAATGAGACAAAAAAAGACCCTGGAGAACCGGGAAAACTCCAGCTGGAAAGAGTTTATGCTCGGCTCTTTCTTAGTCTCAGGGAGAAAATAGATATGAAAAAAGCTCTCATAGAGTTGATGTTTATGGGCCAATATCTATTACAATGGATACAAATACCACCTTATCTCTGCAACAGTCTTCCTCCATGAAAAAACCTGGTGTTGGTTTAAGTCTGCTCCAATCTCTCCCCTATCTACAATATACTCTGTCAATTTGGGTGTGGGAACAACCAGTGAGTGAACTATTATTTTACCTAATAATATCCATTACTCCTGGCCAATTGAACCAAACCCCCATATCCCCCATAATAGACTGACCTCATGGATAGATTATTAATGCTTGCTCATATATGATATTGTTTAGCAATTAGCATAGAGGAATCAACACAGACACAGTAGAAAGAGTGCACCACACATTTCATCTATCAATTTGGTAGGAACAAAAGCATCATTTAAGAATGGTTTTTACGCCAGAGTGTATCGTTTATAAGAATTATAGTTATTTATCTCTCGTAGATTGATGCTTATAATGCCGTGAAGCAACTCAACGGACTCATCTCAACCAGGAAAGGCTAGGCAATATGGGGAAGAAGCTGGAATTGGAAGGTACACTAGGCGAGATGTTGATTCCCCTCTCATACGCACACCCAGTAGTATTCAGTTTGGTTATGCATTCCCCTCTCGCACATCCAGTTGTAGTCCTATTTCTCATTCAATGAATGACCACCACATTCATCCGCACAATTGAGCAGTCATCGTACTCTTACTAATCTCGTCATCAATTCGATAGTGGTAGATTGGCCTTGTTTGGCAGATGGAGATGGCTTTGGTAGATGGATTGAATCTCTCTTTGGCAGATGGTTTTGGTAGATGGCGAATCCCTCCTTCCAATCTTACCCAACTTAGTTGGGCAGGTTATCGATAAACCTGTGGCCTCAATAAACCGTGGCTGGTTATCCTTCAATGACTTAGGACCTTTATGTGCCAATGACCTTCAATCACTGACTTTATGCAATTCGCCTACATTATTATGTGACGCGGTCTGGTCATATTACTATCTAAGATATTATGTATATAATATCTAGTCATATTCATTCATCACTATGATGTTTTACACTTCTTGTTACCTGTTATGTTCTTGTTGTAAATGAAGGTAGAGTAGTTTAAATGCAACCTAGTAGTGGTCAAAGTAGTGGTGATTCGGTGGAACCCTAGGACCTATAGTACAACTTTAGTGTACAAGATTTATTTGAATAAGGTTCCTGCTCTGTCAATTAGTATGGTGGGAACAGCGGGTTCCTTTACCCATTATCCATAGTTTTGAGGTAGAGATGTAGCGATGTCGAGCAACATTGGTACTGCGCTTAAGGCGAGGTTGACACGAATGGGAATTCAAACAATGAATACCATCCCAATTTAAATGTCCCTTTAAAAATGTTTGATAAGAAATTAGGGTTATCTCAAGACCCTTCGTTGATCTATCGGTGTGATTCATTATATATGTAATTATGTGAATAAATTAAGATATGTATGGGAACTGGTTGATCGATAGAGAGTAGATACTGCTATTATATATATGATATGCAATTTTGAGAGATCGATTTGGTTCCATTTAAACCCGATGATTCAGGTCATTCATAAGAGATATTATATATGCCATTATGCTATTCATAGAAATAGGCTTTGAAGAGCTTATTTCTTTTATTATTACTTTTATTAATCTATTTATATTCGATTGTCTAAGTAGAATACTTTCTTATCACCGGAAATAGCCTTTAAGGTGGGGGGACAAGTGAAAGTAGTAGATGCGAGTCGGGGAGAAGGAGCAGCGTATGAGTGAATATCTCTATTGGTTGAACTCAATCAGTATTTGAAAGGCAAGGCACAAGGCGGGCCGGTAGGGGCTCACTGTTATTCATATGGTGAGACTTGGGTGGGGATTACTATTGCTCACCTTCTTCATGAAGGTGAGGGACTAGAGCCAAGGTTACGAGGTCGAGGACTCACTATTCATATGGTGAGGAGATAACAATACAAGTTATAGATGTTTCATCGCTTGACCAACGATAACGTACTCAACCACTATTGCCACCACCCCAATCTCCCGGGGGGGGTTTGATTTGAGGGGCAGGACCGGCTACTATGTATGTCATTTCGTCATGAATTTCCATGAATACGAGAGTGACAACTTATGTGAATTGAGGGGCCGGTCTGTGTGGGGAGAGAGGGGGAGAAAGGTACGTGTGGGTAGATAGGGGTGCGGTCTATGTGGGGAGATAGGGGAGAGGGAGGGTTGGGTGATAGGGGGAGAGAAGACTCTTTTGTGTAAAGTTTAAGGCTTTTCTCTTTTCTATTCGGACAACGGCTCATTTATAAAATGAAGTTGTGCCAGGTAATAGATAGTATGGTATATAAAAATGTGCTGACCTATAATATAGATTAGATATGCTCCAAGCACGTAGCTACAATTCACCATAGCTTTATTTATATGTGGAATTACGGCACTTTCTTGTCGGTACTGACCCATCTCGCTAGAACTACATAGATATAGATTATGAATATGCCCGTGCAGCAAAGAGAGCCTTAGCGCCATCTCATACGACGAGCAAAGCCTTAGCTACCGTTGTGCCTCCTACTTTGAGCTTTGAACATTGACTTAAGCAGCCTTAGCGAGGACACTAAGACTAATAAGGTTGCCTTTATAGTATAGCCCAACATTAACCCTCGTAGTTGTCATTAGTTACGGGCATAAACTTTCATTAGTTACGGGACTCATAATGGTATCTATACTTGGATACGAGCGATTTTTAACATACTATACTATAAATATATACTATGTTATAGTATAGTATATATTTATATAGTATAAGAGATAGCCCTAAGAAGAGCTTATCTGCTTCTCTCCCAACAAGAAGAGCCATGAGGAAAACGACGACTAAAGTAGCTGAAAAGTATGAAGCTAAAGTGGAGCGGAAACGACTCTCGCCCGATGAGCCATGGTAGTGTGCGGCGGGTGGGGCGATCTATTTAAGTACGCATAATGTCTAAGTGGATATTTTATCTAAGCAGATTCTTAGGGAAGGGTGAGTAAACGAAATGACAAACCTAGAAGTATTATATAATAACCTTTTCACTACCAATATGTTATTGAATGCAATCCTTCTTAAGTTTATAGTCTCTACTAGTCCCTGACTACTAGGTCTCGTTCAACAAAAGCTGGCTATACTACTCACCATGGCCAGGTGGAAGGCTAAGCCAAAAAGATGGTACCCTCATGCATCTAGATATTGCTACTATTCATACTCAAAGGGGCAATACTACTACGGGTCCTACGTTCCTACAAAGACTCCCTCACATATAAGAAATCCACGAGAGGAGGTTCTATCACAGCCCCAGAGGATATGTCTGCACGTCTGTTTTACGCGCCTGCCCTACCCTTTGGCCTCGAGACACCTACCTATCCTTTTCTTATCACTCTGTTAACTAGGTCATCGACGACGGGGCTACATCTTGAAATCCTTGTACTACCTATATAATACTTATCCCCTTACATGACATGATGGAACTAGCTTTTAGGCCTTAAGCTAATCATACCTGTTCTACCCTACCCTGAACCATTCGTGTCATATTCACGCTGAAAAGCTGGCTCAAAGACCATTTATTACCTATACAAACTTGATCAAATCCAACACGGTACATCGAGGAACCTAAAACACCAAAGCCACCTTGGAAAAGTTCCTCTTATTGTTATTATCATGACGAATGCGGGTAGACACAAAAGGCAACAATAGTTTGGGAGGCGGTACGCTTACGAGAGACTCGGTGGCAGTGACTCTCCTCATATAAATACCCACCGATTACCAAAATGACGACTATTAGAATGCCATGTTCCCCCACCGGAAAATTAGATATTTAAACACCACCTACGATACTCTTGCATTAAGGCTCACCTAGTGATCCTAGACATACACCAAATATAAGCATCCGCTTGACATCACAACACGCTTAACTCCATCATACGCCATTAGACATACGGAGACAACGACACGACATGAATGGTTAGAACCACCTCTAAAGCTATCTTCTTTGCCTCACTATAGCCTTCCCCCTACGAAGCTACTCTCCCTGCCTCTCCTCTTTCTTCCTTGGCAGTTCGCTAAGTAAAGGTGAGTTTGCGACCACGGAACTAAGTTGGATACATTTGATCTACGGTTTGCCTTTTTATAATAAGATATCTCTTTGTATACGATATTGTAGTTGGTTATGAGATGCACGCAGATACGGATCTTGAGCTGGTAAATGTTAGAATAGAACATGGAAGCAAGGATATGAGCTGCTCTATCCCCACTATTGATCTGTTCACCACTTAGGGGCAAACATAAAATAGAGGAGACACGATTGAATAATGATCTAATAGATAAACGCGTAGCTAGTTCATTCCCCATGATTTGAAGTGGAAAATGTCAAAAGAGGTGAGAACAAATACAAAGACTAGTATCTAGCTTTCGATTTTGGACTCCTCATGAGGTGAAAGTGGTTGATTCATAATGAACTATGCCATTTTTACGACGTTTCTATTTCATATCCGATCATAACCGGTCATTGCAAGTGGGTCCCGTAGCCCGGATATCATACGCCATATTTATTGGGACCAGTTGCAAGAACGAGACGATGAGAAAGGCCCCCGTAACTCCACGCTGAATACATGAACCCATGCACATCACCATTTACTTACGAGCATGTTTATTTTAGTTCAAGTTGACACAAGATGAGGTTGATCCAAGTAAGTTGCTGAGATTAGAGAAGGTCCCAGGTAAATTTTGTCACAGAGATAAATATGGTTCCCCATCAAAAATATTGTGGAAAAAATGAGATTGTTGTTCCTACCTCATTGAACGATGCAGACAGTGGTGGAATGTTCCTACAGAATAGATGATGGAAAGAGAATGACAATTGTTGCATATGTTAATTTGCAATTTGAGATCATACGCCACTTCGTAGAGCCGTTAGAGGCCATTCGGAGAGAGGCTAGGTAAGTCATTCGAGAGGAATTGCTTTGTTCCTCTGCTCCAACATTCCAAGTTCACACCGGACGGCAGAGTTATGTTCCGCAAGTCGACACCGGATGAGAAAGAGTCTTGAATGGAGGGCCACCGAACGTGAAAGGCAGGGGATAACCCGAGCGGCACTGAACGGAACACAGCGAAAAGAAAAACAAGCGAAAGCTGGTCGAACACCCAGCTTGTGTGAGAAGCTGTGAGACATAATGACTGAACATGTTTAGATGGAAAGCACGATTTTCCTATCATGTGAGGCAAGGCGCTAGACAAACGACTATCACGGTCTGACGACTATGTGGGTTTTCAACTGTGCATGCAACGGGGCTATGTGGTGATGCCATCCACTTCACCCATTGAAACAATGAAAGTTGAGCCATGTTTTTACCTTATGAGAATATCAATTGAGACATGTTACCACGAGAGAGATTAAGTTCGGAAAAAGAAAAAGGAAGCACGGGTAGAGAAGCTTAATATTATGCTAATGTTTATTACCGTGTTCGGGCCTTCAAGAGAGGACGGATCATGTGGATACGATTATTAAGTGCCATTTCCCCCTGACACGCACCGATTTCAAGGTTCCTGCGGACGAAAGAAGGTCCATCACTAGCGGGGAGGATAAGGGAAGTTGCCCACACGAGGATAGCGAGAGAAAGTGAAGTTAGAGGTCCCCCAGGGAAGGACTACGCGCGATGAATGATGGCTGTGTGATGTGGTAAGCCACATTAATGGCTTCTATCACGTGGTGAATGGCTTCTATAGCATGAGCTAGCTAGGTTGCATGGGTGAATGAATAGCTTACATGTGTGAATGGATTGTGAACCTTCTGTGTGTGAATGGAATTTGCTTTGATGTGAACGGCATGAGTTTGTGTTCACAAATGAGAAAGAAGAGCCATGCTTGTTTGCTTACGAGCATATCGATGTTCAGCAGTTGGATGCGAGAATAGAGTACGATTTTGTGTGTGTTCTTTGGCCGGGGAAGAAGGTGCGGCCGGAGGATACACGAATAAGGGCCCCCACGCAGGCAACCATTCCCCTACCGTCACGCACGCAGCCTGCTGGCAAGTCCTGGTAAGGACAACCGCCTGGGTGCGGTGAGCACGATCGTGTGCCCGAGGAAGAGCACCACTTTATTGGACGGACAGCCCCCAGTCCACCCTGCTCCTAAGGCACTAGACCTAAACTACACCGGAGGAGAAATAGATAAGAAATAGTCTTTTTATAGGGTGAGGTGGTCCAACGGACAACAACGGACGGCCTCGAATAGCCCCGGCCATGGGCGCACGACACCGAGCCTTAGCGGCCTGGCACTAAGGAGCCACACATCTGAATCAAAACTGGCTCTTTCTTTGACGATATATCTCTTGCTGCTTGCTTTTATTACTTGATCTTCTTTGGCTCATTCGAACCACAAGTATATTTATTGTGACTTATGATTTTCTTCTCCCGCGAAGGGTTCCCTATTACAAGGCGAGGCAAGATACCATAGAGTTGCTTTCACTGTTTCGGGAAGTGGAGGAAGCAAGAGGAAGCTGGTCATTAACTAGCGAACAATAGCTATGTGATGGGATGATTTGACTGTGTGTGTGAACGGTGCATAGAATAGGGCTACGTGAGCGTGTTGTCGGGCTTTGCCTTGATGATGCTGTCTTTAGACCCTAGCAACCGTACCACTCCCATGTAATACACATCAAGTTTTGCTGTACGTAGATAGATTTGTCATTTTAGGGATTTCTATTGAGGTTTTCTAACGTTGGATATACAACTCATTCCAAGATAAATAAGCCTAGAACTAAGTAAGTGGAAATAGAAATGATATTTCTAACTTTATGGGTAGACGAAAATAGATTTTACACTTTACAGAGCATATACATTTATTTAAGTTTCTCTATTTCATGGACTTATCATTGGTTGGACAATAGAATAGGTATTATATCATTTATATATGTCGTTATTCCGATCAAATAAATCTAATTAAGAATATGGCTGGTAGGATACCGGGTAGGTGGTGATCCCACTATACATCGTATATAGTGTCCGGGGTAAGTTGAGATGTGAGAATCAATTATCATATATGCTATGTGATTATTAAGTAAAATCTCTACTAAATAGTTGGTAGGATCTTACTAGGTGGTGGGTAGTTTTCTCCACTAGCTGGTGCTTCATACCCAATGTCTGCGTATTACTTAATATATGATGTATCGCCATGGAGACATTGAACGCAGACTATCTAGAGGTAGGTTAGAGATAGGTGTTGTAGTATCCTCCCATTTCCATGCCACGAAAGACAACACTTAGATCGGCATGGAGACGTTTTCACTTGTCCCCATTTGGGGTGATCCTCCTTACACCCACTAAAGAAACGAGTTGAATCCATGTTTGGTTTGGTTGGTTGACAATAATAAGAAAATATGCCAACTTATTATCCAATAAAATAAATCTATAACTATGGTGGTGGGGAACCCGGTGGGTAAGGTGTTATCCTTAGCACCCTCCTAAATAAAAAACCCTTCCATGTTGTGTTTGTTTGGTTGGTCAGGAAGGTTAAGCTTCATCTAAATATTAGCGCATATCTACGTTGCTCCTCGGATCTAATTCCACTAATGGAATATAACAAATTTACAACCTTATTTTGACGGGGTGAAATGAACATGCACCCCTCCTCATGAGGCACATAAACATATTTTCTTATTTTGTAATAATTCATTTCATCTAGTTATAGTGCAGGTCATCCTAATAGGGGGATACATATATTATTCCCTACGGAAGATAGTCTGTTCTTGGCATAGTTCTAGTCAAAGTACCCGGTCCGTATTCATTCTCATATTCGTATTGAGATTATTCAATAGACATAGCCATAAGCAACGATCGGTGATGCTGATACTCGGTCTTATGCCATAGCAATAATACACGGAACCATCATACTACATAGTCGGTGATGTCGCCTGTAGAAACTATAATAGGTAATACAAATGAGAGAGGATACTCTTCTAATTTCATGGGAATAATCCATGGGAGCTATCTATAATCGCTATAACTCTCTAGGCTACTATAGTGTGTAAGAACTACTTCTACTATGTTGGTTTTTAGCTAGCTCTAACTACATATCTTGTGGCTTAGGAGGATGAAAACGAAGCTGCAGGGTTGCACAACCGCATAGGTTATGTTGGAACCGATAGGGTATATTGATTTGAATCACAATAAATAGACTTTTTTTTTTTTTTTTGCACGGTCTTTGGAAGCGAAAAAAACACGGCGGTGTTATTTCCACCAGGGAAACAGTGTGGTGTTTGAAAGACAAAAAAGTGGTTGCAGAGAAGCTGCGTCTAAGCAGTCCACTATTTTTGTTATCCTATTGTTAGAGAAGTATTTGTAACAATGTTTGAAGAAATAGAGAAGTTTGTTTTTTTTTTTAGAGTTGAACTACATCTCTTTTTGTCAAGAAATTTTTTTATATTTTCTATTGTATTTGAAGAGAGTTTACTCTCTCCATTTGTTATATAAATTTTCAAAAATATTTCAACAACCACTTCTTGATGCAACAAATGGTTTTCCTTTGGTGTAAGTGGGTTGATTCCCTCATTATTTCTAGCTCTTGCAGAATTTTCGTTTTAGACTTGGCTCTTGGTGATGGACATGCCACAAGCACTATATATGTTGTTGCTATTGTCACGTATAGTTTTCATTGTTATCCCTGGGGGTATTTTTGGGGTGAAACTTTTTTGTTTGCCGAAATCTAAACTTTCGAAATCACTTGATGTTTAAGGTGTGGGGCTTAGTGAGGTTTAATGTTTTGCTAAACATAAAATTTTTAAATCACATTAGAAAAGGTGGCAGTAATTTATGGAGCTACGGTGGTTTCAATGGAATAAGAAAATCGTAAAACGGTCTGGCAATCTCTAGGTAATCTATAAATCATTTTATTTCATGGCTGGCCTCACAAAATAGTGGACTTACTCTCGAGTCTTCTAGGTATCCGGTCATTATACCAAGATACTATTAAAAGGGTGGTTGATTCAAAAAAATGGCAAACTACATGTTATGATGGTCTCAGGTGTTATATGTACGGTGACAAGGATGCGTTACGATTGACTTTTCGAAGTTGAAAAAGGTATAATTGTTCTTGCGTTTTCCAAAAATAAAAATACATTTTGGCTATATCTATATTTGGAAACCACAGAAGTTTTGAGATGACATATAAATCATTGAGATTGTGTTTGCGGTAATGTGATGCAATTTGAATTATAAGTATCATTTCCCACCTCAGGCTGCTGGACACGAGTACGAGTCCTTGTACATTCTTATTCAAAATTTGATGTTTAAAGCCATTTTGTTTAAACAACTTTGGTTTTCCTCATATGGCCGATTATACGGTCTACGGTGATGATCAGAACATCAATCTCTAACAACGAATCGACCGGAACCTTGGGATTGGCATGAATGTTGAATCGATTTTGGTGTGAATCTGATACCTTGGCTCATGAGGCATTCATTAGAGCTACCGTTGCTACGGAGCAAGGAATTTGAACGTAGGCAGGGTGGACAATTTCGTCATGATAAGGCTCTCGGTACCTTACGAAAATTTGTCCGCATCTGGTGATTAGCGGCTTCATAAAAATATCCGTACGGCGAGAAGGAAAAGAAATAAGGCATGCTATAAGCCAGAAAGATGGGTTAAAATCACTTTGGATCATGATGACTTACATCACGAGAAGGGTTGCGAGTTTGTGAAAAAGGGCGCTTATAGGGAGGTGGATGGCCAGAAGGCAATAATGTTAATATGGACGATTGGGTTCGCCAATTTCTAGTTCCAAGTAATCGAAATACTGCTTAAAAAAGTAAGTATGATTTTGAATGGCTAGTTTAGCATCCATTTCATGGATAGAGAGAACATTTACAAAATATTACACGAGACATGGAGGAGTACGAGGGACGTGATTTGTGTAGCTCATTCCATGGTATCGGATTTAATGCGAATTGTAGGCGACCCCACTAGGGCCGAAGTGATTTGGGTCCGACACCCTGGTCTCCCTACGGAATTTTGGACTCTCAAAGTGCTCAAACTTGTTAAATTCCGACCGAGCTTTCAAATACCTTGATACGAGCATCGTTGGTGCTAGTGACAAAAGGTTCTTTGATTTTTGGTTGATAAATTTTATTTCGGTGGATTACGAGGGATGTGGATCTAATTTAGAAACCTTGTCTCGACATACTTAAAAGAATAGACTCTAGGGGCATCCCTTTTGGGTGCCTAATTTTCCATAAGACTAGACACCTTGATTTTTTCCTCTCCATCATCGGGTGGGATGTGGCGTGCCTGAGAATGGGTGGATGACGTCATAATCCTTTTTTTTAGAATAATCTGGGAAGGATATCTAAGTAACTCTCTTTCCTATGTCCTCTAATGATGATACATATGTTTAACATATGAATATAGTGATAAGGGCGAGACCGATTAATGATGAGGTGGGTCGAGATCTACTTAGATGCCAGTAAGGAACATTACGATGTCAAGGTGGGTGAGACTCCCCCTCATCTCTTTGAGCCTTATGCCGGGGTGGAGTAGGGAATCTCCTCATGTTAGTACTAATGTTGGGGTTGGGTCAATATTTCTAAATATTGTTCCTAATCATTCGGATCCTGGGTTTATTAGAGGGATCGGATCTGTCTGCAGCAACCGGACAAAATAACTATTAGGGGAGACGAGACTAGTCCATCTCGGGTCGGCCACTGAGATGGGTCCCAATGAGGATGTTGGGATTGGGGGCTGTCCCTATTCCGTGGCCATCGAGGGCCTCCTCTTTTATTCTACCAGCTATGTCGGAGAGTCTTCTCATGCACATGTTCCCGAGGATAAGGTTGCTTCTTTTGTCCGGGTGTCATCTATTTGTCATCCTCGGATGAGCTAATGGATTTCCCGGAAGTCTCCACATAATGCGGTGGCGGTGTTGACTCCCTGTTGGGTAACCGAACATTGACTTGCGCCACCTAATTTTCTTTGATAAGGCTATTGTGTCTCCCCTGTGGGTGTCAATCCCAATCATCGGTCTCAAATGTCACTATCGGAAGAAAAAGAAAAATGGTCCCGACAATCAAGAAGCAATTTTAGACCATTGTCTTTTTTTCTCTAATGAACATGATAATTTTTACGTGTTCACTATTGCTATGACAACAGTAACAACCTATGAGGGCGCCCAAGGCATGCCACCCCGTAGATGTGCCACGATGATTCACATTTTCTTTCTATGAATATTAGGGATTGGCGATGCTTCCAAACTACATTGCCTTCGAATATTTTCAACACTAAGAACCTGTATTATTCTATGTCAAGACTCTATGTCTTCGAAGGCCATCGTGCATTTTTGAGCATTTTGTAAAGGATGGCATGCGACGGCTGTTTATTCAAACGGACACTTGGTGGCATGATTGCCCTCAGAATCCTTTTGAGCGAAATTTAATACTATGAAATTTTTGAGTAGAATTCTTTGGTTGGTCATATTCGAGGTGTTGAAGAATCTTTTTAATGTCATCAATCTATATGATTCGTATCACGATAGGTTTATTTACGGAACAAGATTCGACCAAAAATTTTATCTTTTGAAACTTGGTTATTATGGGTGATTTTTAATGCTACATTTGTAGTTTGATGAAATTTGAGTTATAAAGTAGCAGTTGACTTCCTATCAAATTATATGAATGAATTTTTTAGGATAATCACATAGCGATATTAATAATCCTATTGTTCCCACTTGGTATAATAAAAGAGTGGATGGTCCATATGTTGAAAAATGAATGTTCATGGTGAAAAATGGTCTTATTAGCACTACGGGTATGCCCAGGATCTTGGGTGTTGGCCTCAAACATTTAGGACCATATGTCGATCATTCTTTCTTGGCTGTGGGTGGCCGCATACGGGCTTACACTTTAAATTTAATAGAACATAAGTGAGGGGATAAGTTTTGTTAATCTTATAAGGGTCTTGGCGGAGTGAGGATGGTCTTGGCAACTTTATCGGGTTGGGATCGTTTTCATCTCCATTTGCCAAAAGATGAAGAAAATGAAAAAATTGTGGAAATTCACAAGAAGCTGGCTCTCAAGGCCGGATTGCAGAATGTTAAGGACAAAATGTGGAGAGAATATATGAGCTTTGAGATGGGCTCCGGATAAGCAAACGACAATGCGAGGACAACGGGGCGATCGGTTAAAAGAAATTCTCAACATTGAAGAAATCATATGGAAACAAAAAAGCGAGGAAATAGATGGTTGAAAAGAGGACCTAAATACTAAATACTTTCATCGTGTGCAAATGATAGAAAGGTGTTGGGAATGCTATTTGGCATTAAAGAGCGGATAAACGATTTTTCACCTACTCTGACATTCGAAATGGGGCCCATCGGCATTTTCACAACACCAAAAGGATCCAGTGTTCGAAGATTGCCAAAAATGGTTCTTGGATCACATTTTCGAGAAGTTTGAGGAAGAAAGAAATTAAGATTGCGGAGAAAAATATATCGGATTTACGAGGTTGAAGGGTTTCTCAAATCCTTTTGCACATGACCGTGTCCGAATACGCAGTGGGTGGACAATAAAATTCTTTTGTTTTTTTTCTTTCGATATGTAGGGGCGGAT
This sequence comes from Pinus albicaulis, assembly GCA_034641835.2. Taxonomy (NCBI): domain Eukaryota; kingdom Viridiplantae; phylum Streptophyta; class Pinopsida; order Pinales; family Pinaceae; genus Pinus; species Pinus albicaulis. The sequence goes on along the minus strand of CM076572.1, from coordinate 1,106,770,866 downwards.
TAACGGGAAATGGATGAGATATTCGAACGTACGGACATATTCCATCAAGTTAAAATTCCCATTTATCACTCTCATCCCAGGAGGCTGACGATCCTTCCACATTTGGAGGGAAATTTTAAATGACACGATTGCCCTTTGCAATCTTCTATACAAGATCTCTTCCAATATAATTACGAATAGATTAAAATGGCCTCTCTAAACATATATCTCTTGAACAATATGGGTTTCTTAAAGGCAGGATCTATACATGATGTAATTGCTATTGTGCAAGAGGTATCACACACACTATGCATGCAAAAAAAAGGAGAAATACTTGAATTATGAAAATAGATACGCATAAATCTTATGACATCTTCGAAATGGTCATATCTACACCTTATTATTGCTTAAAATTTATTTCATCTTAGGGCCATTCGCTTGATTATGTCTTGCATTACATTTGTTAGATATCGATTTATTATGTAATGAGTGTTACTACCTTTCTTTGAAGTAGGTGGAGCTACGCGTGAGGATACGCTTTGTCTCCTCTCATTTCCATTAAATTGTAGGAAGGATTGGGTAGAATAATGCATGGCTGAGAACATAGAGAGCTATATGTCTGGTTTTTCTTTTGACGATTCCATTTCCACCTCACACTCCCTTTTGTCGTGACACGTTACTATTTGGAAGGCTTGTTAGGAACCATTGGTTCTATATTCATTTATTCTTATCATATTTGGGTGGCCACACGTTTGAATATAAACAAAGCCAAATCTTTTCTCTTATATGAATTTAGAGACATGAAGCTGAAATCACATTTATTGATGATTTTCTGGGGTTAATTGTAAACTGGGTAAGATGGTTCCAATATCCTGGAATTTAACAGAATCAGCCATGATGTGGATACTGAAATCGGGATTGGCTATGAATGGTGAAGCGATTCGGGGGATAAAAATCAAAAAATGAACACACGGATGGTTGACATTGAGAGCGAGACTCATTATGATTCAACGGTTCTATCACGACTTATGGTTTTGAGGCATACATTCTTTATTAGGAAGTTATTGTTGACAACATTAATAGGATAATTGCTCGATTCATTTGGGAAATGAACGGAAGACACACAAATTCCATATTTTCAAATTGAGGACACTATCTTGTTAAATTGCATGATCGGGTGAAACGTACGAATACGAAATGTTCAATAAGCTTTGCTTATAAATTTCATGCAATTAGCATCGATGGTTACCGGTACTGTGGAACGATATTGTCAAATGTAAATATCTCGATGGTGAACCTCCATCATATTCTATGCCATGAATTTCGTTTATCTACGGTCTGTTTAGCTGTCTGGGGCAGGCGCCGAAGATGTTTGGGTCATGTGGTACGATAAACTAGTTTGTGAGATTTTCTAAGTTGGGCAGTTCCGCTAAGATTTCCCAACATTTGGGCTTCAATAAATATGTCAAACCATCTTCCGACTTATTCACAGAGATTTAGCTGCAAGGGCATTTTTCTTCTTATCACAATGTTACTCATGCTCTCTTGGGGCTGCGGTGTTCAAGAGGCTAACGCACGATTGGGACTACAAGATCAAGGAAACGCCTGCGAATGGGAATAGGTCTGTGACACTTTAAGAGCGAAATTTCGGTTTTAGTGCGTACGCGGGGGAAGATGTGGTGATATGGGATGAGTCTACATTCAGGGACATGCATGTTGTCGGTAATCTCTATGGTAGCATTAATAAGTTCATGTCTTGCTTTGAGTTGCATGTATTTTTGTTATCTTGGTTAGAAATATTCCTACTAAAATCACTCTCTTTGGATGGCTAACTTAACAAGCGGAATAAAAATTTAACACCAGAATAATATTGTCAAAAAAGAGGATTCATGGACCTAGTAGATGTTCAATGCGCTGCGCATGGAGAATCATTGAACACATTTTCTTGGGATGCCCTCTTGTTGTATGAAGCTATGGAAATTTTTTTGTGTTCACTTAATTGATGCTTCTAAGGTCACGACAGTTTATTTATTGTTGCTAGTGATTGAGATGATTAAAAACAAGTTCAGATCTTTTTCTTGTTTGGGAAGTTTGGTTGGCTAGGAATGAACTCATATTTGATGGTACTCCTTCCTCCTTCCAACATTTACAATTCCATTATGAGATGGATCTAGGAACGGACCCTTCCCCCGGTGGGTATTTGGATAGATCACCGCGGAATTCGTCACATGAGATATCCATCCCGACTCTTTTTTTTATGGTGTGTGCCGAGGGGCATCCTTTGGATGTGGTACTGGTTAAGTTGTCTCAATGTGAGTGGATCCACTTGCATTGGAATGGTGGTCCACAGTGCCAACAACAAAGTGAGATTATGGCCTTGTAGGAGGTCTTATTGCTATCAATCTAAACATAATGATTCACATATATGGAGATTCTAAACTGATTGTTGAATGTATTTATACAACAAGCTTACGAACGATGGCTCAGAAGCACAAAGATTACGGCACGGTTAGGCAATCACTCATATCTCTCACATTTATAGAATAACAACATGAGGGTTGATGTTCTAAAAAGGGTATCAATGCAACTTTTGGAGTTGTACGGTGGCACATTACGAGGACAAGCGCAGGCCAAGAACCACCTCTTCTTTCCAATTCCATAACATCATGTCAACCTTTTTGTTGCGTAATGTATATTTTAACGTTACATGTTCCGGTCATATTATATTACTTAGGGTTTTTACTTCCTTTTCGATGCTACGATAGGTCATATTCTAGCCATGCGAACATACACAACACTTTCCACAAATAATATGCTATTGCAAGTGAGCTTGTTTTTGTTTATATCCGGGCCGGATATGGAATATTTACAACGCTTTACGTGAGCATTAAACCAGTACATCAAAGCGAAAGGCCGTAGTACGAGAATTTTCTAAAACACAAGCGAGCACAAAGACCTATACAAATTATCTTGACGCAGGCTTTGAATGGTATGTCAGCGAGCTATTTATGGAGCTAAAACTAAACTAGTGAGCCTGCTTAATTAGAATATGCACCTCTTTGGTACGGCTTTGGTTTTATATTTTCTCCAATCAAGTCCTATTTCGATTTCTCCTCTCTGACTTTAACCTAGATAGATGAGTCTCTACAATTATGAATTGCCTGAATATAGGTAATATTTCACGGTGTTTGCAGACTGTTACTTCGGTATATGCATCTAGTTCTATTTCTATATGTTGTTCAATGATGATAGGCCTCACTATGTATTGAAAATCATGTTTGGGTAGAATTTTATCATCCATTTATCTTTTTTGACTTGTATATTACGAAAATATTTCTTCAGAGTGAATATTACCCTCGCGTAATCTTTTGCAAACTTCTTTCTTTCTTAAGTCGTACGGAATTTCTATGGCGATTTGGATTGCTATTTTCTCATCCATTTTCTATATGAGAATGTAATTGTTGAATTATTATTTATTATTAATACAACGTTTTTTTCTTAAAAAAAGTTTAAAATACATTATGATAATCCATTTAGATTTTCTCTATAATGCTAATATAAAATTTATGGAAAATATTATTACAATTTTAGAAAAATTGTGTCCTCCTTAAATAATTTTAAGAAAAATTCGTAATCGTTAAATAACGTCCCTTTTAAAATTTATTGACCCATTTTCTTGGGGAAGACCATGTGCGTAACGGATATACTTCGTAACGAAAATAATTAGTACACGGGTTTCCACCTGTAGATCGATACACCACGTCGGCAAACATGGGCTCTAGAAATGTTAACATAGTAATAACACACGCATTTGCATGGGGAAGGCATAAGGACACATTGATAGAAGTGTAGAGGAATGTATAATGTTGTTGAACGAGTTCTCGGGAAATGAGCGTGCGGATGTGGAAGTTACATCGAAAATAGCTTGCAGGGAAAAAGTGATTAAGTAGGTTAAGTAGATAACTTTTCATCCAAGAAACTGTATATATATGCATGGTAATACAACTCACATGAAAGTTTGACGGTACAACAATAGTCATGGGACAATGAAAAATTTTACAAATGAAAAATACATTTCTTCTTTGGACATTATGTACAATTTCCATATTTTGTTTGTTTGTTGGGTTTTAACGTGATAGAACCGCAGAGTCTTTGCCCAGTAAAAATCCAAGTTTGACTATTTAGCCAAAATGAATTATGGCAAGTCTTGTTTGGTGATTTTGAATACCTTGGAAAAATTAAAGAATTGGGTTGTGCTCTACAACAAACAAATGCGACACTCTAAAAGAAGAAACTAAACTATAAATTAAGCAAAAATAAAAAATTGATACCTAGTACTACTTTTTAGATTTAAAGGCGAGGTGGAGGTTAAAGAGCATAGGTTGTGCTTGCAATACCGGAAGACTGAAATAGAAACATACACAAGTGACCACCGTGAGAGTTTACGGTGGGTTTTGAAACTTTAGAAGAAAAACTAACTAGTTTGAACTTAGTTAATGCGTAAGAAATGAAAACTCTTAAACAAGTTGCTATGTTCCATAAAATAAATAAAAATCGGCCAAAATCAATCCTAAAAAGATAAGCAAAGTAATGAAAATGTAAATTTTAAGCAAGGTGTATTAGGATTTCATGAATGGAAAGGCCTAGATTAATCCCACCTTCGACATCTCATGGAAAGGTAACTTTTATGGTCTCCATCTCATGAAAGGTAATTTTATGGGCTCCTTGTGTTGTCATTCTTTAATGTGTGCATCAAAAAATACATTGTATGTGACAACATGAAAATTATTTTCAACATTAGACATTAAGTAGAATAATTTCCTAGTTTGTGCCCGGCTGCCTAGCTGCGAGAGAAAACACCGATATTATGTAACAAACTGAGAGTTTTATGAAGTTTGTTTTCTTTTTTGCAATAACCGACAGCAGTTTGTTGCTACGCAATATTGACCAATAAGGACATTGTTATATGTGATAAAGATTTGAGTTAATCCCTTTGTCAACATCATGAAGTACTTTGATGGGTTGCTTGTTCATTCCTTAACGTAGGCATCCAAGAAATGCATTTTGGTGACAACATACGAGACTATTTTCTTCTTGAGCATTACGTAGAATAATTTCTTAGCTTGTGCAAGCTTGCTTTTTCTTACATAATCCATGAATAAGGGCATTGCGTGTGAGCAACCGCTGGGGACTATGTTGATGTCCTTTGCAATAAAAGATGATTAGAAGATAGAAAGGCATAATGAAAAAAGGAATTTGTATAAGCTGACATTTTTTTGAGGTAGGTCAGCTTTACTTAAATTTTATTAAGTGTATAGAGACAATTTTGCCCCTCAAGGGATATTTTGTTGAAAATTGAAGACAACATAGGAGAAATTTTGTTTAAGAATTAAGGAAAGCATATGATTTTCCCCTCCAAGGATATTTTGTTGAAATTACGGACAACAGAGGAGAATGTTGTTGAAATTAAAAACAACACAGGTTTGTCGAAATTAGAGGGCAATGGGGGAGGAGAATATTTATTTGAGGTAAAAAGGACAACATGTAATGAGAGAAAAGGTGTGCCTCCAAGGGAAAATGTTGTTGAAATTAAAGAAACGGATCATACTGCATAAATCTATGCTATGTTGTTATTTAGTGTTGTATGAAATCTGTACGACATTGCTATTGGTATTTATGTAAGAGAGGAGTTACATACAACCCATACAACCTATATTTTAAACCAGCCATGTTTTCTTCAACTAGGCATGGAAAGTTCATCGAAGATTGGAACGAGTTTTGTTATAGTGGTAAATGTAGGGATGCAGCAGCACCTCCAAACACTAAATTGAAATGAATAAAAAATAGTTGTAGAGGAACAATTATAGCATTTATAAATTTGTAAAGATGATGAGTGGTTGCCTTACATTTCAATAACTAATTTTCAATGTGTATATTGTATATTACAAGAACAATATAATACTAAAATTGAAATGAATAAAAAATAATTCTGAAGGGAAGAAATATTAGCATTTCTAACTTTGAAGCATGATGGTTGGTGCCTTTACATTCAACAACTAATTTTGAAATGCTATATTATAAAGACGGTATACAAGCTCTGCTTAAGCTTTGAAATAACAATGGTCTTGATCAAATTCGAAGAAGTAATGACTTTATATTTAGATCAACAAAAGGAAAAACGTATATTTATGGGATTCAACGACCTATAAAATACGTTTGCTTTAATTTATAATATATTTAATTGACGTGTTTCAAAAAATAGAAATGTTGCAAACTACATTGCATACACAATTGTGAGTGAAAATACCAAATAAAATGGCATAACATTGCATTCATTGCAATCCAAAATTGTTCCGGAACGAAGCACATTTCGACGAAAATGTGCAAAAAAAAATAACATAACATTGCATTATACCAATCCAAAAGTGTTTGGGCAGAAACACATTCCCAATTTTGTTTTTACATTTCCTTTTGAACGGGTAGTATTGAACTAGCAGCTAATCATATGTCTTGAGATGGTGAAATAGAAATGACAACACGATTTATATTTATGACAACACCAAGATGAGGTGTGGGTACGGAAATCCAACGAATCTTTCTTGTTGTGTCCCTTTCATGTGAAAGATGTATGTGTACGAAATGCCGTTTGCAGCAAGGCCTTTGACACACCAAGGTCAATTTTTTGAACGGAACCGATGAATAAGGAAGACCAAGTGTGGAAGGTGTATTGCCTTTATGCCAAGTAGAGCAACTTGTTGTCCAACTTTATATCATCACGATGTCGATAAATTTGGAACCAAGTACTTGCTATCCATCTTGGTGGTCTGAAAGAGGGGAAAACATAATTTGAATTAGTTGAATGTGATATGTAATTAGTGTTCTTGGTAAAAGGAAGCATAAAATATTAATGAAATGAAAAAAGTAATACAAGTATAGGAATTTGTAGAGAAGGTCATGTGGTCGCACGAGTTAAAAGTACACTTACGAGAGGATTGGAAGGCAATGGTTGCTGGCAGTCGGTCACATTGTGGGTGGTTATAGACTTAGAAGAAGCATTATGTATATATAATATTGAACATCGTATAAAAATTGTGCTTTAGTTTCTAATACATTCATTCGATATGTTGCCGAAATGAAAGAACAATTACCAAACTACATTCATCGACGCCAGTGAAAATAAATACAAAAATAACCTGTGTTACATAAATTTTAATCCAAAAAGAGAGTCATGGAACAAATCAAAATTCATTCTTCATTTGTACGTTACGAATGAACGTTGGTGTTAGTTAGCGAGGTAATGTATCGTAAGGCAGGTGGTGCTTGTGTGTGTACCCGGTATGTATCTATGGTAGCACCATGATGATAAATGTGGGGCTATAAAGCGAATAAAGGTATTTACTATTGTATGATTTTCATGAAGATGTAGAAGCGAATTGCAAAGACCTTCAACTTTTGAAGGTGTTAGTTGGGTGGAATGATGAAAGGAAGCTTTATGTCAAGAAGAAAACTTTTGTTCATCCTCTCCCTTAGAGGAGGTAGTCAGGAACGGTGCCAACAGTCCATCTTGATTTTCTAATAGAGGGGGGAAATAAGAGTTTGTTGAATTAGTTGCGTTTACATGTACGAATTAGTGTTTTTAGTAAAGAAAAGATTAAAATATTGATAGAAATGTAAAAAGTGACTGAAAGTACGGAGAGACATGAGAAAAGACATGAGGTGGTGGAGTCAAAAATAACACCTTCACAGAAGGAGATTGAGAGAAATAGATGTAAGTCACATTAAAATTGACTTACACTGGACCTCCAGGAAATCAATATGGACTCCTCTTGTTTTCTCGTGCCATGTAAAGTACATGGATATGGGAGTAAATAAAGGGAAAGCAGTTGAAGAGATACGGTTCTCAGCTGGGCTTCTAACTCTGAATATGTGATGAATATTAAGCCTTGGCCGGTCTACATTGTACGATGGTATCACCTTACGTAATGCCTCATGCACACATATACATTTATCATGTTTTAAATCCCCATGCCATTCAAAGAGGCATTTTCTCAAAGAACATATAAACACTGTGGAGGTAGAACATAGAGTTGAGTTAGAAGGCATCCCATGGTAGGCAACACATTAGAAGAAGTCAAAAAAAAAAAAATGATAGCAATTGAAGTTTCTCTAGGTGGATAGAGAATGAAACAACTTTACTGGGGCTCCATTAGCCAGAGAGCTGCTTTATTACATAAGTTGCATGTGAGGAGCACTGCTGTTCATTGCAAATAAGAACTTTTGCATCTAGTTTTTCATATTCTTCCTTTGTGGTAGAAGGTTGGTGGTTTTCTATTGCGCTTAGGATCATACTGTTGGCATGTTCAATTTTTTTATCATTTGTTGTTAACTAATGCAACAGCTTCGTGGTTGAATGCAAATGCAATAATTCATAAGATACTTGGTTGTACGACTATTGATAAGAGAAGTGACATAAGCATGAAGAAAAGGTTCAGGTCCTACGTTAGTAGGTGTTGCATTTAAGGATTTAAAAAGGAAGTTGGTAAAAAGAAACATGAGAAGGTGGTCATATTGTTGAAAGATCATGGAAAGTGTGATGATAATTTGTATGAAAAGAATTCACGTAGGGTCCCGACTTTTGTGATTCTTTGCATGATGTGGTAGTTGCCCAAAATTTCCAATAGGGATGATAGACCAATTGTCGAAAGGTAAATTTACCGATGTAGAGGGAATGACACTCGCTAGCGATCGTCTATGCCACCTGAAAATATTTTAGAGCCCAATAAAGCTCATTTTCATAAATTATAATTTATTCAACATGAAAAAGTTGTTCTTGGACATGTAAAGTGGTTTCACCTCAAGAGATGGGTTAAACCTATAGGAATGTGGAGGGAAGAATGGATTGTAAGTGCTGCTTTGATGTTAAATGCGCAACACTAGTTGGAGCAAGTAGGAGCAATAGGTTTGAAGTAGGAAGCCAGATTCGCTTAAAGATAGGCACAAGTATATCAATTAGAAAATATTTCCTATGTAGTAGTGTGGATGATCATTATAAGTGGAGAAGATAGATAAGTGGTCCTAAGTGGGCAAGATAGTATTTAGAAATTTTTGTGTGGGAGACCTGATGGAAGTCAACGGGTGTGGAACTTCGACGAAGGTAGAAATGGATGCAAGGTAAAAGAGCGATTGAACCCCTACTGGGGCCTCGATTGTCTCTTGCAAAGTGGAGGAGGTAGTAAGCTCCCAGCCATTGGTGTGATGAGATTCTGGTCAGTACTAAGCATCACTCCGTTTATCTAACCTCAAAGTTGTTCCTAAGTGTAGTTGAGAAAGAACTTCATTCATGCATGTCTACGGAAGTGGGGGTTGGGGGGGGGGGCATTGAATAAGTGGAGGTATCATCATAGAAATGGGATTGAGGGTATTCGAAGTACAAATGAACATACCCTTTAATATGTGTGTCTTATTTAAGTTCCCAAGCCAAATAGTTTTCTTCATCATTGGAGCCAACATGTTGTTGGGATTGTGGGAAAAGGAAGCATAAGTAGTTCACTCCAACATAAAGAAGAGCATAGCAGAGCATCTAAGCAGAAGAAGGGATGGCATTGTAGCAAGAAAAGGACAAAGAACAATATTTGGAGTGTTTATGTATTCCATTAGGAATGTTTTCGACGAGTAGAGAAGGACCAAGAATGTACGCTTCCAAGAAGGCTAGTGTTTCAAGAAAATTAGGTCTATTCATGTATGCTACAATTAAGGGTGGTGTTGGGGGGGATACCTCAAACGCAGAAATACGTCTAAAAACAATCTAACTAACATTAAGGAAACAAATGAGTGGATAGATAGTGGGGGGCAATTTTTTTTGGAGCATATGGCACATGTCTCACAATGACACTGTATACGATTGGCATTTTCTTATCCAAGGGTTTTCCGGATGACAACGAGAATGGGTGCCTCAAGGTGCATGGACTATGAGAGATGTGACGACGTACGGAAGTAGCTTTAGATTTTGTCTCTCCTTTCAACGCATATTTGGAGATGTGGTTGAGAACAACCATTTTGAGACAAAAATAGTTGGAAATCGTGTTGAATCTCCAAATGTATGTGGCATGTAAGGTTGTGAGCATTCAACTTTGTCATCATTTTGGGATAGGATAGATTCACTTTCTTCCATCCCCATCGATGACCAATATGAAGATTTGTTGCCAATTTCCATGGTGCTCCATAAGACGGTACGAACGGGGCCTTTCTTCGAAGGTAGGACGAGGATGAAATTTTGTATGCCTTTGAATACAATTTACAAGTTCTTCATAGGCACGAATGTGAGAGGATGCAAATATTGATGGTGTTGGGAGGATTCATGGATCATGATGCAACAGAAACCGGTGTACATAAGAGTTCACATTGTTGAAGCGGAGACAAGGGTTCAGAAGAAATGTGTTGGTCAAGGCAGCATTTTGCTTTGTCTGACAACTTGGTCATTACAATTGAGAGTTGTCAACATCAGTATATTTTGCAACCGAGAGGAAGCAGGGTATGTGCGAGCCCTATGTTTCTATTCATATCGTAAAGAGGAAGGAAGGGTAATTAGTGAGACTGGTGTATATGTAGAATTGAACAAAGAAAAGAAGGATGGATAGGTGAATACGTACACCGATGATATTTTGCGTGGAAGCATTTTTTTACGATACCTCTTCGAGGAAAGATTGTGGAAAACGAAAATGAATATATAAAGTGCAAGATGCATGTTCTTGATTATATTGTGGAATTCCCATCGGGACAAGCTCCCAACGATAGTAGATGGGGGTTCCGAACGCATTCATATACCAAGTCATATGTTGGTGTGAGGTGAACTAAGGGTGAAGAAGAAGGTATGACTACCTATTTGTGTGATCATATTAGTGAGTTCATTTCTACGTTTACATTTCTAGAAAGGGCGTGTCCCCATAAGGGTTGAGGTCAAAGTGCATAATTTGTTCGGAAGTATGGATTCATGGATGTCACCGGGCGCCTGCGAAGGTCTTCAACGATTACGAAGAATTGTCCTCAATGTTTCTTTTAACAAATACTAGTAACTACATTGCTTGGATGCGGTGTAGCAACATCAAGATTGTGGAAAGTAATATCGGAATCTTGGGTGTTGGCAAAAACGGTTGTCATGGTGGCCCGGATGAGGTGCAAAGCAAATTATTGCATTTCAACTTTCAAAAAAGCATGGTTTGAGAAAACGCAAGACTCTTGTGGGGAGGTATGAGGAAACGATAGCAAAAGAAGAGGCATTTTTGGTTTGCTGATAATTGACGATTTGAGAGTGAGCAGAAGGCCAAAGATAAAGAAAATTGGAAATGGAATGGGAAGAGTGTAAGTAGTCACATGTTCTTCAGTTTCGGTGTAGAATTTAGGAATGTAGATACAAAAAGAGAAGGTTGGAGGGTACGATGCGGTGGATGGTGTAGGAAGGTCGTGATTGAAACTAGGAAGGTCAACTTCAAGGTCGAGGACAATTGATGTGAAAGGAGAAAGAGACATCCATAGGGTGAAAGGCAAGCAGGTCCACAGTTTGGTCAACATGGACATCGTTGTAATGGGGATCATGCTTTATGGTCAGTGCAACAACACGGACATGCCACAAAATTCTGTGCTGCACCTTTTGGTCATAGCCACTTACTTGGTAACAACTAGGATGTCTAAGTTGAAGTGGGCGGGGCAAGGTGTTGGCAATAGAAGCTGTGTCTTGCAGAAACAAATATTGTGGCTAGTGTGTTAGTTGGCTTTGCGTGCATGGGTGACTTGTAAGATTGAGTTGACACGTTTGCAAGAATTTCCTCTATTTGAGTTAAGCAGCAAGAGCAAATGATTTGATTTCTTTGAGGTCCTGTTGTTTGCAAGGGAGAAACGTGGATTGGCTGTATTTTCACATCGGAAGCAACACATGTGTTACCATGGAAAATTGTGTTTTCATACTTGGTGTTAACATAGGTCAATTTGAGCACCATTGTTTGCAACGACTAGCGACATCATCTCCAAGACCGACAGTCAAAGGGTCTATCATTACTATCATCTCGGTGCTGTGCTGCCCTAGAACGAGAAACAATATAAATCAAACAATAGGTTTCATCTGAAAAGGCACCATGGTTTGAAGCTTATTATTAAACATGTGGGAGCTTACCAACAAGGCTCTTAGGGGCTAAGTGCGTTGCATATACGGTGGCCACTCAAGGATGCTCTACAAAGCACTTCTAACATTCAAAAAGGTGTGTTGGTTACATTGGGAGTGAAATTCTCATTGTTAAGAATCTCCACTAGTTGGCCGATGCTCTTCAAAAGGTTCACATGTGTCATGCTTGGATCCAAGTGTCCATTTTAAATCTACACAGGCCCAGAAAATATGTCTTGCCTATTTTTGGAATGCAATTTATTGCAAAAACCTCTGATTCATCGATAAATTGAATACGGATCTAAGTGTTCAAGGGAAGAATTTGAGTAGATAAATCTTGAAAATTTTCAATAGAGAGTTTGATTTGTGGAAATTGTTGTTGGGGGGATGTGCTTTGATAGAGACTTGGGAACTTTCTTGGAAGGTCAGGTAAAATTGAATCACTAGATTGTAACCTCTCCTTCTATCCATCGATAAAAAGTACTTCTTGTTTTTCCCTACATGCATCCATATTTGTGATTTTCCATGTTGTAAAATCTTGGTTGATATGAATGTAGTTTTATGCTTAACGGTTTGGCTAGTGTGAATGAATATCTATATTATTGTGTCTTCTATTGTTTCAATTATCTTTCTTACGGGGAAGCATTCATCTATTTGAAACCACTTAGAAGTTGGGCGCAGATGAACGGCAGAAAGAGCCATTTTGAAGCTCGGCAAGTAAAATAGCGCATCAATCCTCTCTGTATATCTATTACGGGTTAGGAAAAAAGGTAGTACGGTCTTTCACCCTGTTTTTCTAGACTGAACACCGATTAAAGGAAGCGTAGTTTATCCATAGATTACAATTACGGCCCAACAAAGGCAGCAACTCCACTACAGGGATAATTTCTCCGAATCTTGGTGTTTTAGTCTGATACACTTTCTAAATCCACTGCGATGGTTGTTTTACATAAATATTGAACTTTTCCGAACTTAATTTTTTTCAAATTTGATAGGCAAACAATATTTTCCTTTTTCTGCTGACACGCATGGTGGGAGCACGGTGCTTTGCGAAACCTTGTCTCCTTAATAAACACGTTGCGGTACTGTCTCCTTTGGAGACTACATTTGGCTCTTGAAAGAAAAAATCTCCACAGATAAATTTGTCCTTTGCTTGGAGTTTTGTTTGTTGACATTGAAAATTTTAATATACTATTTAACTAGTAACTCTATATATTTTTTCTTCTCCTTTGGTGAAAAATTGTTCAATGTTGTTTTAAAAAGGTTTTAATATCATTGACAAGTTGATTTTCAAATTACTTTTTATAATCACATTAAAATTGTTTTCTTTCAAAGAGAGCTTGGGGAGGATGCGGTAGCCGACTGCGCAACCTGGGGTTTCACGGAAACCACACCAGCAACAAGTCTCGCTTTTCACTTGTCGCGTTTTCTATCGCGGCCCTCCGTACGTACGAGCTCGTGGCCGTTGCTGGATCACATGTGGCTTCGCCCTCGAGCGGAGAAACGACACCCATGCCTTACTTGTGAACGAGCATCAGCGCAAAACTTTGAAAAATATTTTCGAATCATCTCGAGGACACACGGCTACAAGAGATTAAGCACGAACGAGACACGACAAATGCTGCCAGCGATGGGATAAGTGCTGGTGAAGAGAAGGAAAGGCGAGGGTGGTCAAAGAGAAAACGTGAGAATCCGCGTGCGATGGCATGCAAACCCATAGCGATGGAGGCCAAAGATGAAGGCTTCCTGGTCATGAATGGTGGACAAATCTGGTACATGACGGACCATGCTCTCATTGGAAAAGTTGTGGTCTTGGCCAAGCTGAAAAGCTTTGCACGGATGGATTGTGGCCAAATGGAAACCCAAGGCCATGTCACTCTATGCTGTTCAAGCCCAAAGGTTTTCAGCAGTATTCATTTGCATGAAGAGAATCAGAATAGGGTCGTAGATGGCGGCCCTTACTTCTTCAACTACTAGCGGGTCTATATTTAAGGGAGTGGGTTTGGGGGTTACAACAATGACAAGGAGGATTTCAGCAGGGGCACCCGTTTGGATACGGAACGTACTCGCTTTCGCTAGAATACTAGGATGAAGATTCACTTTGAGAGAGAGATATTTAGCGAGGGGTTGGGAAGGAATTCATTAAAATAGGCGGAAGAAACGAGTGCACGGATACACCTCCTGTGCATGTATGCATCTTCATGCGCACAAATGACCATCGGATTAGGTGATCTCTGTCATGATGACTTTGAATGGTTCAAACCTTAATTTGAACATGTACCCTTTCGCTGTCGCAAATGTCATGCCCTTGGTCATCTTTTAGGACTTCCTCACAGTTGAGCCCCAAACCTCTGACCACTCAGGTCAATCGGCCCAAGATGGCTTCTTAAAGTAACGGGTCGAAGAAGAGCGCATAAGAAGACAACTTCCTGCGGGAAAAAGAAGCCCGGTGGGACGGTGTCTCTTGTTCCTTCCACTGGCAATAGCTTCGAGGGTTCTTGCAAAAACATGGATGACTTGCCTCCAACACCTTACGCCAACCCTCCCAGGCCAGCAGCCCGCCCACCTCTCCCCCTCGCCGGTGGGGCCACTCTCACTCCATCACCCCTAAATGATAGTTGGTGTCCCTAAAGCCACTCGGAAGGATTCGGATTGGAAGCCAAGTAGCATGGACGTGGTGCATCCCAAATTCTAAGCTTACGCAGTAACCCATTCTCTGTGAAAAGTAGTCAAACGCAACATATGAAAGAACGACATTGATTTGGGTGGTCTTCGACATTTTGGAGCTGGAAAAAGCATGCAAAAGAAGAGAATACGACAAGATTCAAGAGCATCAACTCAAAACCAAGTCATCATTTCCAGAGCTTACTGACTTGTTAACAATGAGCATACGGTGGAAATCAATAGGATGAGATTTTCTCCCCTAAAGATTCTAAAAAATGAGAAAGAAAAAGAGTAGTCTACAAAGAACTATCACAATAGGGAAAATCCCACCGAACGGGCTAGGGCATATATGCTAAGTTGACAAAGTACTATAAGCCCACCACTAACAGTGAATCATCGACTCACTTCATGAAGTTTAAGAGGGCTCAACGACCCGGGAAACTCGGGGTAAAAAACGGCCACGACGATAAGCAGAGACAACAACCCCAAATCTTCTTCGTGGGAAATGAAATTTACACGACACCACGCTTGGTCAAATCGCCTACAAACGCCGACGAAGTTGTCACTACGGTTACGTTGGATGCCTACGAGTGCTCGAGAAGTTCGCGGTGCCGGAATACCCAAGCCATCACACTCTCGGTTCCTTGCTTCCCATCATATCGTTCGGCCACTTTTCATATCATCGCGCACTAACATTCATGGACATCTCACCAGCATCTCGCCCTCGAGAACGAGCAACAAAATTACGCTCTGCATAAGCACAGTACGGGGCACTCAACATCAATCGAATCCATCCTCTGCGGATCATTGGGTGAACTTCAACATGATTACAAGTTGGAGGAAAAGCAAGGAGGGCGTGCTAAAATAAATCGAGAGAATAGCACTTTAAAGACTTTATCCAAAAAAATTGTTAATCGATACGCAATTACCGCAATGGAATGCACACAGTGCAATCGCCGGGCGGGGAGCCGACGTAAATATCATCCAAAACTTCGACGATTTCTCATATCGGCAATACGATTAATCTTGGAGCGACATCAAGCATCCATGTATGTGACTCGGACCATTGGCCGATTTCTCTCCCGGTGGCAAAGACAGCGACTCCACCGGATACCTTTAGGATTCAAAGCTTTTTGGCTCACCCACCCCACCTTCAATGACTCATCGGGACCATGGACTAACTTCACTTTCTGAACGGAGAAAGGAGGATCGAAAATGCCTCGATTTCAACGAAACTCAAATTCACGAAATCTCGAGATCAAGCGCTAGAATCAAGAGACTTTGGAAGTATCTTCCCGAGCAGCAAGACTCAAACAAAAGAAATGAGATAACTACGACAACAGAGATAATCACGAGAGGGGCCATACGGAAGGACTTTCGAAGTGAGAGAAGCTCATTCACAATCAATTGGAGAGGGTACGAGAAAGTAGGAAAATTCTGTGGAAGCAAAAATATCGTATCAAGTGGTTTTGAAAGAAGGTGAAAGGAACACCAGAGTTACCCCATGTAACTACAATACGGAGAAAGAATGCACAATGCCATCTGCGCCATAAAAGCGAGGAGGAGAAATTGCAAAGTATTTTAAAAGATCGAACGAGTTCATCAATCACTTCAAGAGGTTCATCCGGGAACCCCGGTCGATGAATAGCCTAGAATTGGCAGATCCTCATAATGTGCCAGCGCCTGTGTTCCCAGCAACTTCTTCAAAGACTGTCACCCTCGAGAGTGGACTCGACCATTCACCGGCTCAAGGAAGGAAAAGCCCTGGTCCCAGGATAAACCACCACCACCTTCTTCCACTCTTTTTGGGATCTCATAAAAAGGAGGTATGGTTGGTGGTGGAGGAATCAGGTCTTCATTGGCTTCGTAACGGCTTTGAACTCAACCTTCATCTCCCTTATCCCAAGGGAAAGAGAACATTAGTACTGCGAACGAATTCCGTACGATCGCTCTGTACAGTATAATTTATAAGGTATTTCTCCAAAGTCATTGCTAGCAGTTGAAACCGCTATTGCCCTTACTCATCTCTCTTTGGAACGATCAGATATATTGAGGACGACGAGATATTGGATAGCATCTCATGCTCACTCACCCAATCATACACTCTCTCAAAAGCACTCCATTGAGTAAGTATGCTTCTCAAGATTGACACTCTCCAAAAGCTTTTGATAAATGAGCACGGATATATATTCAAAAGATGCTAACGGCCTTTGGTTTCTCACCAATGTGGATTCGGTGGATTTTGAGCTTAATTTCCCCTACTTTCTTACGGTCCTATTAAATGGAGTTTCTACACTCACGACCATTCGAGACCTTGATGTTCGACAGAAGATCCTCCCTTTCCTTTTTGTCCTTGTAGCAGCGGGTGGGACGCCACATTACGCTTGTGTCTCCTCTCCCGACATCTCAAGGGTACGCTGTACGCTCTCCATGTTCGCTCATCAACAATTCTCGGTAACCGTGTTGTGTTGTTTGGGTACCCCTACTGTTAAGAAGCCTCCATCTTTAAATCCATTGAACTGATTTCTTAAGTGCCTCGAGGATGAGTATAAATAAGGCCAAATGTGATTTTCTTCTCTTGTATTTATAAAATGCTATTTCCTACATCCTAGGCTTCTCCATCGCCTCCTTACCACCTCCAAATACCTTGGTGCTCCTTTAATAAATTCGTATCGGCTTGCCTCATGGCGTTTGCTCCTAGAGAAACTTGAATCATGTCTCACCCTTTGGATCGCCCGGACATTGAATATAGCTAGCAGATCTTTGCTAATCAACGGTCTTCGGTGGCCCTCTATCCTTTCTCTATTACGGCGGCACCTAAATAGGTTACAGAAAAAAAATAAAAGCTCTACAATGCAATTTTCTTTGGGTGCAATAGGAACACACCAAATGAGCCTTGGTAAAGTGGATGACAACATGGAGTCAAAAGAAAAGAGGGCATAGGGCTAAAAGGGTCACATCATAGCAATAAAATAATAGGTGCGAAAATATGGTGGCGGTAGCTTACCTTACTCACAACAAGCCGCCGGCGACCCTGCGGGCCTTGCGTCATAATCATAGACCAATGGAGAAGGCTAATCACGTTCACTCCCCTTTTGAAAATGGATCCCTAATATGGGCAACGACCGAGACAACACTACGTGCTCATCTAACAACACAACAAGAGTAAAGGCTTGTTGCTCTACAAGGGTTAAGACGGACGCATGGCAACAACTTCAAATCTCGCCGGCATCTGCAATCTGCCTCGATCAAGGTGGGAGGAGCAACAACAAGAAATAGTTCAGCAAAAATGGACAACGGAGAATGCACGGTACGGAAATGAGAGCAAATCGACGGACTAATCGACAATGTGAAAATCGGTGAGAGTTCATGGAGCATGTGAACTCCGAATACGCTTGTAAGGATTTCCAATGGGGGACATCCTCGGTTGGCGATTATACACACCAAAAAGATGTTTTCACAAAAAAGCATACAAAATTATAAGCAATCCCAGAGCCTGGATCCCATATGGATTAGAATATGGTTAACGGGAGCATCGCTTCAGTATCTTTCTTCCTGCGGCTTTTAGAACGCGGGAAAATCTCTCTTGGGACAATCTTCGGAAAAAGCTTTACATGGGCCCTCCATCTATCCCAATTACAACGGCAGCTCGGAAAGAAAATCTCCAACACCTCCTAAATTCCTGCCCTCTAGCCATCCAATTGTGGGAAAGGCCAACTTAGGTGCCGAAGCTGATGTCTAATGATATAATCGATTTCGTCGGCATTGTTTTAAAACCTGCAAAAGCGAACTTCTCAGCAACTATGATTAGGTTCCAGGTCTTCTCACTGCGGACAGTGCAGAACGAACAAACGCATATATTCAAAGATAAAAGCACTCCTTTTAGACATTATTTGGGAGCAACCTCTGTCTTAATCTCAAAGAGACCTTGAATCTTCTTGCAGAACGAGAAGATTATCCCACTGCAGCTAGTGAAAACCATACGGGAAGGCGGAGCATACCAACTTCCTCAAATTATGCCTGGGTTGTAGCCCTTCAAGACCCTGCTGTACCGAGCTCTCTTGGACCCCTCTACAATTTTGTTTCAGCTAGAAGCTTTGATGGAGCTTAAAGGGACAATCACAGCAGAAACACGGATTTGGAGCGTCGAGAGATCATGAGGGTTTGCCTCTTTTTGTTCTTTTACGGTAACATTGAATTAGGATACAAACTCAGTGCTGAATTGGAGGGTCTACCAACAAGGTCTGCTCCTTTCCCGGCGGCCATAGCTTCCATCCTCCTAGTAGTGAAAGGTGATTCCCAGTCCTCATCAACTTGGCCAATCAACTCCTCAATAGGACACATGCGTAAAATTGCTAGCAATTGGAGGCTACAAAACCAAATTGGAAGCGATTGAACGATAACTCCAAACCAATCGGGTTTTCATTTTCCAACATGTTCGCGCGAAGGAAACAAGGTTGCTGACCTTCTAGCTAATGTGGGGGTGAATCTTGAACACCTCGCTCATGGAGATATTGACATAATACGAATCTGATCAAAAATCGGAATGAAAACACTCATCCAAAGGGATGCAACTCTCTGAGATGCGGTGCTCGACGGATGTGTGAAGTAATATGGGACGGTGCGGCGAGGTGGATCGCTTACCTACCCACCGGTTGGCGAAGATCTCGAGCTGATATGTAATGGATTTTTGCATTTAAACCTCACGAGATACCAAGATCCGTTCCATTTGGTTAGTACCTCACCTCACCAAGGCTTGGTCTTTGCCATCACTCATACTGACCGGATCACTTCAAACTGCTTCAACAATAATTGTAGAGATTTGTGATACATCGAGAAGGTTAAGGGCAGGTAACGATGAGCCACGACGAAATGGTCTCAAGTACGATACGTCATATCTTTGCTCTTTGGTACCAATTCTTACCTTTCAACTTGTCCCAAGCCCAGAGTCGTTTTCAAGCACGGACTTCTCGGTACAGAGGGATTTTCTCTTGTTCTTGTCTATTAGTCACATACGGTACTCTTACGAACATACAGCACTTTTCTCGGTACGATGGACTCGTTTCGATTTATTATCCCTATGACGCTATTGTTTGGATTCATTTGCTCTTGCGGTATAAGCGCTGCACGGACTTCGGAGTAGAAGGGGGGGCACGGTCGTCCTGAGCGCCCACTCCGGCCCTTCTTGGTTTCACCCTTCTCTCTCCAGCGGTATGATGCCCGGCCATTGCACCTAGGACACGGGCCAGAAGGGTTCCACTATCTTGACACTC
Source organism: Pinus albicaulis (assembly GCA_034641835.2). NCBI lineage: Eukaryota > Viridiplantae > Streptophyta > Pinopsida > Pinales > Pinaceae > Pinus > Pinus albicaulis. The sequence goes on along the minus strand of CM076572.1, from coordinate 1,106,750,796 downwards.
ATCATTGATGAGTTCCTGTCTGAGCCTCCGACCTGCTTCCTCCTCCCACTACTAGCTCTACGCGTTTTACTTTCTCCGGCTCACCCCCGAATTCACCAAGAATCCTTTCTTGTCTTCACGGTGGTTTTCCACCGGTCAGCACTTGTCTGAATTGTGCAGTATGGATCTACCGGACTTAGAATTTTCGGATAGGAGTTGACGATTGTGTCGATGCGGTCACGAAAGGTTCCAGAATGAGCATTCACAGTGTAGCTGTAGCTCTGACTGATCTTGGTCCCTCGAAGAATCTGAGGAAGCTCTCGCAGTAACAGTGAAAAGCTGGTGGTGTCGTATTGTTGAAGGGCTCACAGTGATTGGTAGGCTTCTTGCTAGTCTTTCTTGTTTTCTTACCTTACATACTATGGGCATGTTTTTATTCAACGGTTATGAGGTTTTAGAGCTTCTTTTTGTGTAATTTTGGTCCTATGCAAACTCGGGGGAATCTGCATTGGCTCCCCCTCATTGAAGTTTTGGCTGTCTTTGTAAATTTGGTTTCCCTACAAAGAAGCAGTCTCCACAAATATTTTTCATGACATTTCTACTACCTCCCAAGGCGGTATTTTTTTACTACGGTCACGATGTATTTTTATACCTGCGGTAATGAATTATCTTATTTAGAAAAAAAAAAAATCATTTTCTTTAAAATAGGAAATTGTCGTAAAGTCTTCATTTCCTTGATAGAATGTTGGCCACCTATAAAATTTGTTCCATAAAAGGTGGCCAAAACATTATTCGATCATCAAGGAACGATTTCTTCTTCAGAAAGTGTGTCTCTTGAAGCCTCCCGAACGGAATGTCATACCTTCGTTTCAATCTTCATGACTTTCACTCTTAAACCACTGTGAAGTGCTAAGTCAAAGCCGTCTGTTTTAACATAAAACACCCCTTTTTTTTCTTTACCCTTCTTCATTCATAAAAATCCCATTTCCTAAGGTTTAAAGACTCCTTCTTTTCCTTATGAAACCCTAAAATCCTCCCATTTTCCTTTTTGAAAAACACTCAAAAAACAATTTTTTAGGACTTAAGCTGCTATAGGCCTGATTTTAACTTGTACTACCCACTTTACTTTCTGGAACCAAGTTTTAAACATGCAATTGTCCCAATAACTTCACTTCGAGCGCCGATCGCAAAATCCAAATTACCGATTTTGTTCTTAAAGATTAGTCGCAAAAATATACGCTGCGATCATCGCAAATCACGTAATCGCAATATCGCATTTCCTTATATTCGGTCAATCAACCCATCGCAAATGTTTGCGATGCGATTAAATCCATCGCGGGTTATCCGCCCATTGCATGTCGCAAAGCGCATATTTGTGGTTTCAATCCATTAACCACCATGAAATTTTTGCGATACACGATCTATCCGCGGGCCCATGATAAGTACCCTGTGACCGTGCTAAAAAACGCTTTTTTCCTTTTGTAAAGCGAAATGTAAATTTTTATTGTTTACAAAGGTTTTAAGCTAGTTCGTTTTTAATAAATCTCCATAATCGTCTGCTCCCTGAGGATCGGACGTCTGACCAGAAACACCACCTTGTGGACCCCATCTGTACGGCCGGCACCAAACCCGCTAGGTTTTCACGCACCACTCATCGGTAGAGAGCGAGGTTTTCGATGGCCCGGCGAATCCGCCACAATCAGCGACACGCGTCCTCGCACTATTTCAAAACCGTTGTTTAGCTTAGTCCCCGTAATTATCATTAGGACCAAAGTCGCGATGGAATTCATCACATTCGTTCGTCTTGAGACCTCGTCAACGGTGATCGCTTGCCCAAGATAGCCCGGCAATTAACAGTGTAAACGCGTAACCAAACGACTTTCATTGCCCCTCTCTGGCAATACGATTTTATGTGATCAACGGCGATTTGATCTTCTTTCACTTACTCATGTAACATTTTATAAATTAATCCATTGATGCCATCCAACGGCCGCGCTCCTCTTTGCCTCAGTACGGTCAACCACTATATCGCAGGATTTTATAACGATTCACTGTATTTTACCGAGTTTTGAAGTTTTCTTATTATAATGAAAAGAACTACATGTAGCGGTGACAATCCTAAAGCACTTGATACATTAAAAATCATTTCAGAGTTTATGTTTTACACTTTGTAATTGAATTCATGTTCATTGATGCCATTTGACCCTGCATGCCTGCACACCAAGAAACACGGTTAAATTGGGCGTCGTCCAGTATGTTGCAAAGACATAAGATGTGGGAAAGGAAGTTTGAGGGCTTCCCAAGCAGTTTCAAGTTAATTAAAGGTGTTTTGGGAATGACGAACATCATCAGGCGAAAAGCCTCACTTCACCATAAAAAGAGCTAATTGAACCCTCCATAGATCCAAAAGACACCGGCCTATCGCAGAAGGTAAAGATCGTCGAACAATTAATGCAAATCAAGCAATCTTATCTCTAATTGTCGGCAAAACCATTGCGGAAGTTGAAAGAGCTTGATCCAGAGAAGCGAGTCTTTTCAATCATTTGTATAAAATGACACAAGCAATTGTAAATGAGTTATCGCAGTTATATTCACAGGTATCCCTTGCTGGTTCCCAAAGGCCAAGGTGCATTAATTGCATAATTGATAATACTTGACACTGAGGAGAAATCCTCCCACCTCTTCATTCTTCTATAAATGTTGCTATGAAGATGAGAAAATATTTGGTCTCTGGACATCTGGTCTGCATGTAATGGTTATTGCGAAGCTACGGTACTGTCTTGTAGCTGAAAGATACACAAGCTAATATGAAATTTCAAAATGCAACAAGAGACCCATAGGAGCATACAGTTATATTTGATTTAGAAACATCAATATAATTTCTTTGATTCATGGAATCCTCAATTATGTCAATAGTGATGTGCTCCTTACTTTTAATTGCTATTTTGTTAATTTTTCACTCTTGTTCACTTTCTACGGTAAGAAAGCAAAACAAACATAGAGTTAGGATATACTCTCACATTGCCTACTCTTCATTTTACTTTTATATTTTTCTTCATTTGAATGTTCTCTTTGAAAAGTGTAATAATACGATTAGTTTAAAGTATTTTAGTCTAGGTGCTCTTTAAAAGCAGGCCTTCTATCATTTTCCTTAGAGTATATTAATGCGAGTTGGTTTAAAAGTACTTCCTGATCTAGATTGCTCTTGGTGATTATCATCTTGTGTTCCTTATCGAATATGTTTGAAAGCGAGCCTAGTTTAAAAACACAGTCTTAAGCGATTCATTTATTTTAAATGTTTAAGTTAGAAATTACTTCAATGCGAGCTGGTTTGCTTATGCAAAGTCAACAAAAATACTTCTATGTTACATATGGAAAGTACATGTTGAAAGCAGAAGTAGTTTAAAAAAGTACTTGTGATCTTGAATTGTGCTTTGTTCTTCCTTTTGTTTTGGTGCTGCTTCTTATATTGTTTTCATTCCTTAATCTTTAAAATCCACTTTGATATAAGCTAACACCCCATGGATCCTTCTTGTTTGTCCAATTAAATCCTCTACAGCTGTGTCAATGAAGGTTAAGTATCTTTGCCTTTTACCTTAGGGTGAATCATTCCTTCATTTGCAGACATATTCCACCTTTTAACTTTGAAGCTGCCTTTCATCTTTATCACTTGTCTTTTCCCAACTTAAAAAACAAACAAATCAAACCTTACTCTTCATAACTTCAACTAATATCACAGTGCCTTTGAAGATCACATCTTAACTCATTTATAGGTTTCCCTGCGATTCGGGAAGCTAGATGTTAGTCCAAAGTGGTATGATATTACCTCTGCCGGTTGGACTTTGCCAATCTTAATTACGAGGTGCTAGCAACGAAGAAATTGTTATTTGGAATCCTCATTTTTCCTTTAAAGAGGTACTCATTTGTATTCTTCGTTTCTAAAGTAAAAGCATTTCGATTATTGATCTAGTGCACCTAATTTTCTTTTGCGTTCAACATTAAGAAACTGAAAAGAAAAACTTTCATTTGCATATGGGATTGTGTGTTTTTGCAAAAGGAACATTAGGAAATGCATATAGTTGAGATTCATTGATTTTTTTGTTCATTGATTTGTTTGCTCTCAAACTACTTGTCTCTTCCCTTAGTAGCTGGGTCTTTCAGTAATGAAAGTGAAGGATTTGTTTATCGTTAAAAGCTTGCATTTTAGGAATTTCTTGCCATCATCGTGGTGAACACAGAAAACCGGTATTCATCAAGATCAACATAAAATAAATCTCGATATGTGATGGCCGGAACATTCATGATAACATTTGGGGTCTGAAGCTAGAGAGGGTGTTAGGTGTCATAAAACATAGCGATTGTCGTTAACTTGTCTGCGATACATTAGGTATGATACCTCACTCCAAGTATGTAAGTATATGGTATCTCGTCAACGTACTCTAGGGTATATCGGCGGTGTTGTACGTACGATAAGTGTAAATAGGTACTCTCCTTTGTGTGGTTTCGCATCAGAGACAACGCTAATATGGACTTGGACTGCACGTAACCGAGTGTATTTGGGAGGACAAATTTAAATTTCATCATCCATAGTAGACAAATCGGTACTTGAAATTGTGTGATACACGAACACAACGATGGGGAGATTACACCTTGTACTTCTTGGTTTTCCAAGGGTATTCGCAGTTCCTGGGTTCCTAGGCAAACCTTTTTCCTAGCATTACACTCTTTTTGTTTATTTGTTTTTGGATAAAATAAATCGGTAATCGTGGAAGAACACAATCCCTCTCTTCACGTAGATTAGCTTTAAACCATACACCGAATTCATTTCTAGTGAGCGAAACGTCATGATGTGCCGAATCAAGTACGATTCATACTGCGGCGAAACATCATGTTTTAATCCGGAAGTTGAACAATTTTTTTCCACATGCGGTTCATTTACTATTGTCCGAGCATGGTCTTCACGATTACCCATGGTCACGATCCATTCGATGGTGAGACCCTTCCACCTCCTAGACCCAACGTTGTTCCAATCACATATTAATCCGGATCTGTGTCTCTTCTTTGCAGAATCTCTTCGAACCACAGATTTGAACGACCGAAGGGCCCCATTCCTACCTTGGTCATCTGAAATTTCTATGTGCCCAAAACTCTATTTCACCACGATCAACCATACGGAAATATATTTTGGGCATGACGGTAGAAGTTCTTCCTCTGGTTTAATACATGGTGAAGAAATCCCTCACTTTGATACACCTTTAAGTCCTGCAAACCCACTTTGGGAGACCTTCTGTACTAGTCTTGTTCCTCGATCGTTTGGAAATCTTGCTTTTATTGATCCTATTGCCATTTAGTCATGGGTGATTTTCGGTGTACACTTGGACAAACAACATGTACGAACTAACATCTTGATTGGGTGCTGTTGTTACAATTACGTCATCTCCTACCTTGGCTTTCTCGTGATTTCACAACATCACGAGTCATATTTTACGGTGGCCATCGGTCGAGCAATTTACAAATCTGTATACGGTACTTTCTTTGGTACACCTTCACGTTCATGGTCTTCCAATGTCATCATCTAGTGTTTTTAATGGCCGTCCTATAATCTAGGTCTGCGAATGACTTCGATTCATTAAATCCATCATCGAGGAAATATCAACCGGTCATTATGGGTCAATTCCTTTGTCAGCTGAACTCCCGACATTCGGTGAACAATATTTTCTGTCTTGTTATCCCTTGTCTTGAGAAATAACCTTTGGTTGCACAATATGACAATACTCGGTCACATTTTGAGTGGAACTAATATTGATTTAAATATTTGTCAGCCCAGCAGCCCACTGCTATCAACCACCAGTGGTTGTCCAATCATATCAACCAATTCAACCTGTTTGTGCTTTAAATACCATACTGGCCACTTTACTTCTGTTATTTGACATCAAAATCTTAGCCATCAGCCTTTGTGGGCCCGGGTTATTCAACTCAATATCATCAAATGTTGGGTCACAAACTCAAAAATCCTTTGGTTAATTTACAAGAACTGTGTCGGGGTGTTGTTCTGATTGGTCCACCATTTATGGGATGTCACAAACACAATACGGTTATACATATCAACCGAATCCGCTTATACTAGATTTGGGTTATAATCTTGATGAACAAACCTTGCATTGAGCGCAAGTCTTATAACGAAACTTCATTCAACAAGTAACATATCAATTTTGGTCAAAAAACATCTCAGCTTTCCATGCAAAATAACCCTGTTGTGTGTAACAAAAATCATATCTGGGTGCTAAAAATTTCCTTTTGAAATTCATCTTATCACAACTCTGCAACTTGCAATGTCATCATGTTCCTTTTGACTGCAACATCGATTTTGAGATTAAGCACGGTTAACTAATGATCCTATCAGTGCCATGCAGTGGCCAGGTATTCATGATTATAAACAATTCTAAAATTCAGTAGAGAACGTGGAGAAGACCCGTAGAGCTCGTATTATACTTATCATTTAGTGTTCTTCAAATTAATAGTGGGTTCTGATTCGTTACATCTTTTCTGAACGCTCATAAGTACGACGGCTAAATAGTACATTGAACTACCTAGAGCTTCATTCGACAATTTCAACTGCTTGTACGTATTTCCTTTTGACCATTTCCCAGTACAAGTCGGACTCTGAGCTGGAATGGAACTCTTGACAAACTTCAAACGGAGTAATGCTACTCACATTTCAGATCATATTCATGAGTGGCGTAAGTAGATGGTGAATGTTTAAGACATTTGTTCTGATTAGCTCCTTGTTGAATGGTTCATCAAATCCTTGCTACCATATAACAAGATAGCTAAAGGTGGTGTTGTCCGCGAGAAGAACGGAGAGTCATCGCTGCGTGCCCGGTATTTGAACTTCGGTTGCTCTCTCGGTACGGCACGCTCTTGAAAAATACCAAATACGTCGCGATCTAATTTCAATATTCCTCCTCAAAATAAGACTCTCATGCCGGAAAGCGGCAGTAGGCAACGTAAATACACACAACACTACGCATGGATACTGGCTCCTACTTGAAATAAACGTGTCTATTTGAAGAAAAAAAGGTCAAAAGTGATAAGCAACCGAAGTAAGAAAAATGGAAATCAAAAGAAAAGAAAACTTCTAACGGCCAGGAACGATCATACGATAAGCCGTCGGGACCCACAGAAACCTCTTTATCCATGCATAATCTACAACGAAGACACTTTGTTAAAGGATTTATACTCACTTTGTCTTTGAAGTCTCTAAAAATCATCAAGACTTCTTATGCATCGATTGTGTTAGCAGACTAATTTTAAATACGAACACAAATTTGGTTGCTACGGATCCGGCTCTAGTTCCCAAGTGTTAATGTTATCCGGTACAAAACCTTCACAAGATATTTTGGTATGGAATGTGGAATAAATACTATAGTGATACAATTGATCAACCTACTACTTTGACAAGTCATCTCTTTGAATCGGTACCACCTCCAATTATTCCTGTGAATTGAAAATTAAGACAGGAGATAATTCATAAATGCGACATATAATCCTCAAGCAAAAATTTGCTGAGAAGTTATAATATAGTTGAAGATTTAAATAATCCCCTTTAGCTATGTTTGTATCTTAAGGTATTACAAAATTGTCCCCTCCCAGTGAAGCTTTACTTTCGGCCATTGGTGGAATTGATCCAACTGATTCTAATATTTTTAAATGTTTAATCATCTGAGCTGTAACTATTGCGACTACCCGGTAAATTAGCATTCTCCATCCAGTGATATTCTCAATCACCTTTTTCAGCATATTATTGATGAGGGACATCTCATGCATTGTGTCTCTAAACTATTGGAAGTCACTTGGCTCACCGCAGTTATCACAATAATGAGCAGCGTTGAAGGATTTTGATGGAAAAACATATAAACCTTGTGGTATTATTAATAACTTGCATGTTTAATTAGGGGGAAAAATAGTAAGTATTGATGCAGGGTTGTTGATGGACATCGCTATAATATTTTTATAGGAAGACCATGAGTGTATACTATGTTGCAATTGTTTCTACATATTTTAGAATGGTTGCCTTTCCTCATAAGGTACTATGGGTTATTAATCAATTATCCTTTTTGCCTCCATGTCCTTAGAAATGGCTGAAGCGTTTTGTGTATTCACTTTTAACTAGAAATCTAGAACATTGTTATGAGACTCTTAAAAAGTTCACTCTTGTGGGAACAACACATTTGTTACCTGGCAACATTGGTAAAATTACAGAAACCGCAAGACCTGCTACATGATCTCTTCCTCCATCGGCTTGAGAAGAGTACGAGTGGATGCAGTGATATTTCTACGTTGGATGATGTTCTTTACTCAACCCTGTTGAGCTACAATAGAAATCAATCTATTTGGCTTGGACGACCAAATCCGGAAATTAGTGTGGCCGGAGTGTTTCGGTTGATCGTTCATTAGATTTTGGTACTCCATCTAATCCATTTTTATCAAACATTTTGACAGGATGAAAATATTTTTGGAAGCTATGATGGCGGAAGGAGGATATGGAAGATTATGATCATCGTTCCCATCTTCACAGATTATGAAAATAATCTTAGTGAACTATGTCTTCATCTATTCAAGATTTCTTTTCGAATTCTTTTCTGATCAAGCTGACTAGTCGGTACGGAAACTTATCAAATATTGAATAAATGATTTCTATCCCAGTATTTCAACTAAACACCAAGCGTTGTAGAAGAAAATATTCTTCTTCGGTGTATCTTGTTCTCATCTGTGTCTCTTTTTCATGAATTTCATAGCGTATTCGCTTGTTCTTATACAGGGGGAAATTCCAGGCATAGATACTAGTATAGTTGAACACATTTATCAACCATGTATCACAGTATTCAGCAAGTTGCATCAACAACAGCTTCGTCTTGTTCATCAAAGAAAGTCGGTGCCATTAAAACGGAAGTTGAAATTTTTTTCATCTTGGTTTCATTTACCCTATTCCACTAACTAAGTGGGTTTCCAATATCGTTCTTATTGTGAAAAAACAAGGAACCATTGGAGTGTGCGTGGGTTATCGGGATGTTAACAGGGCTTGTCAAGGAACAACTATCCTGCCCCTTAATCAACCAAATTAATGACGATTGTCTTTGGATACGAAATATTTTCTTTCATGGATGGATTTAAGCTGCACTCAAATCAATATCTTCCAGGACAGCCAACATAAAGATAACATTCATACATCACAGGGCACGTTCATATCGAACTACGATTTGGTTTAAGAAACGTTAGGGAAAATTTTAGAGAGCAATGGATTATGCTTTCAACGACATCAAGCACATTGTTCAACCATATCTAGATGATTTACCGACACATTCACGAAAATGGACTAATCACAGTGCATTTGAGAACCATTTCTTCACAATGTAACTTACTACAAAGATACGCCTCAATCTGCAAAAATGTGTGTTTTGTGTTGATTGCAGTGGAGTATAGGATTTGTAGTCTCAAAATAAGGAATTTGAATAGACCCATTGAAGGTTCAAGCCATTCTTGATTTGCCTACACACCCTCAAACTTGCTTACGGACCAAAAACTTTACGAGAAAACTGAAATTTCGAAGGTTCGTTTTCAAACTATTGTTGAAATGGCTAAAGTTTAACCGATTGTTGAAGAATGGGGCCCTTCCATTTAGGATATTGAAGTTTACATAAGCAGTGTTATCAAGGACCATATTGTCAAAGCGTCATTAATGTGTCCTCCAAATTATCCAAATGAATATTCTATATGTCATCCGTACGAAACAACCATCGCGCTATGGTTTTGGGCCAAGTAGAAGATAGAGTTGAACATCCGATCTATTATTTGAGTCGTAATCTCAATGATCCCGAAGATTACGAAAATGTAAGTACATGGAAAAGCTTGCCTTGAGCATTTGTTCAATATGTCCAAATATTTCGCCATTATATCTTGCTTGAAAAAACAACAATAGTTTCGGTGGAACCCTGTGACTTACATCTTATCATCAATTGCTAAGAGGTTATTCAAAAATGGATCTTCATTTTGCGATTTGATTTGGAACTCATCAAATCCCAAGTCAAAGAAATCTTTAGTTTGGCTGAGCTTCTCTGTGACCTTCCATGTCGGTAGTACTACCAACTACCGCCCGGAACCATCTATTTCGGACGAGTCTCTTATTGCAGTGGATCCTTGATCCTTGGTATGGGGTTTCATCATTTGTCAAGCCCAAGCTTTCAAACCCTGCATCACCTCTCGCTCTTGGAAGTACGATGGCCTGTTCGATGCCAAGCAAAATATTATCTAATCATTGCGATACACGCTGTACGTCTAGTGTAAATACCATTTAAGGAGGTGCCCTCACTCATGGGGAGGCCGAAAAAGTGTTAAATGATTGTCATCTTTTAGGGCTTGTGGTGGACATTTCAAGTTGTACTACCACGCATAACATGTCTGCCCAAGTTCCTTTGCCATTTTGTTAGGTGTGGAGCACAACGATTATCTTGTTTACTTTGTATCCTGACTTTGGACCCTGCACAAAGGCGGCAACGTAACGAAAATTCCAATAAACTGCCCGTGGGGAGTCCGGGGGGGCGCTTGTTCGCTGGAGCCCCCACAGCGAGGTCGAGCGAGGCGCCCCGCATTAAATGAATGTAAAATTGCCTTGTAAAGTATAATATTTCTAGTCAATACGGCCGTTCATTGGGCCGAATGATACGGCCGGTAGAAATTCTGTTTAGATTAGGGTTTTTGCCCTGGTAACTTCTTGTATGTGTGGGGGCATTGTATTACTGACATGTGTGTGTGTGTATTCTGGTGAGCGAGAGAGAGAGCGCGAAAGGAGAGAACGGAGGATGTTACGGCGGATGTAACATGAGTTTTGTCTCTTCATTTTTATTGTGGATAATAGAAAGGAAGAATGCAGAGCTGCATTAAAATTGGTGTGGCTAAAGAAGCCCACGAGTGGTTACGTATGTCTTGTGTCTCTCTGGTTTTATGTATTTTGTGTGCTTGTATTTTCTTATATTTTATGTGTTTCATTGCTGCGTAATATTTAATTTTAATATGTTGGTATCGGGCCGAAGGTCTATTTGGGCAGTAAACTGCGCAGAAAGAAGGTTCCTGGTTGGGGTGGGGCAATGGCGGAAGCGATGAGCCAAGTTTAGGGTCGAGAAAATTGTGGCTAAAACTTTCATGACATGGAAGATACGGAGGATGGAAGATTATGCCTTGTCGAAGGAAAGATCTATACCTACCGATGGCCCGGAAAAACAAAGAAACGGCCGACCATGACGGACGCGAATGGAACATTCCGATAGAAAGGCACCGCGCCGGAACGGTCGATGCTTGTCTTGCGGCGTCGATGCCGCCTTCAACTTCGAAAACAACAACGAGGAAGGGTTTTGATGCGGACGATGGCGGCCATCGCCGAAAAGCCTCGGCCTCAAACAAGGTATTTCTTCTTCGACGACTATTTAATATGAAGATGTCGGAAGGTGGATGTGTTACTTGGAACCATTTAAATGAATTTAATGTTGATTACTAATCGACTGAGATTGTAACGAGGTAAACTTTGATGATGAAGTTGAAACTACGCTATTCTTGTGCTCATTGTGAGAAGTTGGAATAGCTTAGTAATGGCCATTAGTAACTACTGTCTGCGGATCTAGTACTTTAAAGTTTGATGATGTTGTTGGTACTGTCCTTAAGCGAAAATGCGTGGGCGCTAAAGTGAGACAACGAGTAATGCTTTGAGTACGAGTCTAGGGGAAAGAATAGAAGGAAAGAGCTAAGGATATTTCGCGATCGTCAAGGAAAGGCGGATCCAAGTCCGGATGCGGGGATAGTGTGCGGAATTGCGGAAAGAAGAGGACACTGAAGAGCATGGATCTCGGAAGGGAAAGAAGGAGACACACGGCAAGAAAACAATCATAGAGCAAATGTGACGGAGTGATGTGTTAAGATGCTTTGATTCTTTCTTTCGAAAATGTCTTGATTCTTGGGTTGTTAGATTCGAGCTTCATTCAACGCCACACACAGTAAGAGAAATATTTTCATGACTATGTCCAAGGAGATTTTGGACAAGTTCGTTTGAGTGATGATAAACCACCTTAAAATTGTTGGAATGGGTAAAGTTCTTGTAAAACAACGAATGGAAACCAATGGCTACTAAAGGTAAGGCATATTTCAGGATACGAAGAAAAATCGGTTCAACGGAAACTGGGTTAAGTGATGAAGGTTGTGTGACAACTTTCATAATTATTTCAGAAGAGTCCTAGGAGCTGGTAATAACAAGAGTGAAAAAGGTTGGTACATTGTATTTATGCAATGGTATTTCTAACTACATTGATATTTCCTTTGCAAGGAGCGGATGTTATGGCATCATAGGCTCGGACACATGAGTGAGAAGAGGTCAAGATTCTTCACTCAAGAAATTTGTTGCGAGTTTTGAAGAATGTGGTTTGGATTTATTTGTGAGAATTGCATCTGGAAAACGAGAAGAGAGTCAGATTTCTCCCGAATTGGGAAAAAGAAAAGAAATGAAAAAGATTGGAGCTTGTGCATACGATGTGGGACATGCTCGAGTGTATCTCTAAGGTAGCTCTATAGGCAATGTACTTTTGTTGATGATGCAACTAGAAAAACATGGATTTGTTGTGTCGAATAAATACGATGTCTTCTGAAGCACTTTCAAGGCGAGCTTTGGTTGAGATTGAAACGGAAAGAAGTTGAAGTATATGAATCCAGGACAATGGAGGTGAGTATTAGTGAGAGTTTGATAAGTGCGCACAGCCCGAGGAGCATGGAATTCGTGAGAAGGCGTTCCGAAACACACGAAAATATGGTGTGTCGAGAGAAAGGATGAACGAAACAATCAATGGACGTGCAAAGGTGTGAGATTGCATACCCAAGGATTGCCTTTACAATTTGGGGCGGATGCGCAGATCTTTCTTTTGTTTATCTAATAAACGGAGGGCAGCCACAAGTTCCTTGGATGGTGGTATTCCGGAAGGAAACATTGAATGAGGTAAAAAGATGAAACTACTCTTTTTAAAGCAACATGAGTTGTGAGGCCTTTGTCATATTAATAAAGAAAAAAATAGAGCAAACTTGAAAGGCAAAATCAAAGAAATATACCTTTATTGGATATGGTGCTAGCCAATTTTGGGAACGTAAAACATATGATTATGAAAATCACAAAATCATTAGGGCGATTAATATTCAATGAAAAAGGTCTTGTGTAAGAATGACTTCGGAAAAAAGAAACGAGAAAAAACGAAAATACACGGTTCTTGATGAGATAACGAAAAAGTAAGGTGCACAGAAAATAATAATCTGTGACCACGGCGGCGACAACGAGGCACACTCAAACACCGAAAGTGGTGTTAGAAGATCTACAGATAAATGAACCCACAAACGATACTCTCCTTCATTATATTGTTTATTAACATTTGATTAAAGGGTGAACACAGATATTGTAAAGCAATGCGAGTTGACGAAGGAAGAAGTAGGAGCAAGCCATGGAAAGAGAAGAGATGGACTCCTTAATACATAACGGACATAGATTTAAGTCAAGTGCACTGCAGGTAAAACTACATTGCAAAATAAATGGGTTTACGAGCTAAAAAGAAGATGGAGGAAAACGGTACAAGCTAGACTTGTGGTGAAGGTTTGCACACGGAAAAAGTGTGATTTTGATGAAATATTTTCTCTTTGTTCTTAAAATAAATTCAATAAAATGCTTTGAAGTCTTGTAGCGACGGAAGATTTACATCTTGGCTTGGGTTAGATGTAAAGGCTTGACATTTCTCCGCAAATTTGAAAGGAATATACATCTGACAACGAGAAGGATATGAGAGTGAGAAAAAGAAGAAAAATTGGTGTCTGATTAAAAAAGAAAACCTTGGCTTAAAAACGAGCTCAGCGATGGTATCTAAAAATTTAGCGGGTTTATATAAAACAAAATTCTCGATATCACTACGGTCATTGTGTTTATACGAAAAAGGAAAAATGATGGCGGCTATATTATCTTGTTATTGTATGTAGATGACATGCTTGTTCACGGTCTAACATACGGAAATAAATGTGCTCAAAAGAAAATTGGCAAATTCATTTTGCAATAGAAGAAGTTGGGAGGCTGTAAAGCAATCCTTGGTATGGGGATAACTAGAGACGGAAAAAATCGCAAGTGTACTTTGTCTGGAAATGAGTACATAGAAAAAGGTGTTGAAAAGAATTTAATATACGAGAATACAAAAACGATTAAATACACCTTTGCTAGCCATTTCAAACTTAGTAAGGAAGATGTACCGAACCGAAGACATGGATTATATGTCTAAGGATTTCCATATGCATGTTAAAGGCGATTTGGAAGTTTAATGTATACGATAGTTTGCCACAGACGTGTGCACATGCGATGGGAGTTGTGGCAGTATATGAACAATCAAGAAAAAAGAACATTGGATAGCGATGAAATGGTTCTAGAGATATTTGAGAAGTACCACAAATCAAACATTGTCGCTGGTGGTTCAAACATTGCTCTACGGGGGATATGTTGATGCGGTCTGGCGGTGGCGGAGATAACGGAAGGCACTACACCAGGATATGTATTTCTGTGGGTGGAACGATGTCGAGTTGGGTTTCAAAAATCCAAAGTGTTGTTTGCACTTTCAACAACGAGCGCGGGTATGTTGCGCTACGGAAGCTGGTAAAGAAATGATTTGGTTACAAAGGTTTATGGATGAATTATGAGTAGAAAACATAGTGAGCACTATACGGTGGTAAGCAAGTCTCGGTGTCTGCAGAACTCAACATTTCATTCCGAGGACTAAACACATACATCTCAAGTGCCATTTGTCACACGATGGAAGTGTTGGAAGATGGAGGTTAGTGGAAAAGATACACACTAGCCGAATCTGTGAGATATGCTAACAAAAGTTGTAACCGAGGAGAAAGCGAGAACATGCTCGGTTCGAAGGTGGTCTTCAAGGATGACGATGAAGAGATGAGAATAGCCGAGGTCAAAAGAGGAGTCATTGTCCACGACCAAATGAGCGAGCACGGTGGGTTGCTACAATCGGTCTCAAGTGGGGAAGTTGTTGGGTGTATGAGCACAGTTGTCTTGTTTACTTTTATTATCCATGACTTTGGACCTGACAAAGGCGGCGGCTGTGCTTCGAAAATTTAATCGGCTAAAAATGCAGGGGGTCCGGGGGGGGCGGCGGGCGCACCGAGAACCCCCCCCCACAGCGGGGGATTAAGAGCGACGCCCCAAAATACAAAAAATAGATGTAAGGTACATACTTAAAAAAGTATAGTAATTTCTAGTCAATGGTAGTTCATTAGGCGAATGATACGACGGTAAAAGAAGTTATGTTTAGATTAGGGTTTTTTGCCTAGAAGGCAACCCCCTTGTATATATGGGGAGGCATTGTGTTGTTTGTGTGTGTGTGTGTATTCTAAGAGCGAGAAACGAGAGAGAGGCATGCAAGAGGGAAGACGAGAGGATAGTGGGGCGGATACTTGTAGGTTTTGTCTCTTCATTTTATTTGTGGATAATAGGGGTAGCTGTTCGGGGTGGACGTAATATTAAGCTGAGTGAACACGTATGTCTGTGTCTCTGCGGTTTTATATGTTTTGACATGCTTGTATTTTCACGCATATTTTATGTGTTTCATTGCTATTGTAATATTTAATTTTCTAACATTGGCCTATTATTTTTTAAGATTGCATCCTGGTAATTCGAAATTTTTCATGCATGCTAGTTGTAATGACAAAATCACACAAACACGCCAACACTGTGTGCATCTGTTGTCTCTGTTTTGGACCATTTACGAAAATGAAGGTATTGATTTCTTGTTTTCTTAACCCTCCTTGATGGAGGCATGTGGTTATATTATTGTCTTCTGTAAACTATTTTACCAAGTAAGGCCAAAACGATACCTATATTCAACAACATAGGACAAACGGCTGCATTATTTGTCTTGATCATGTTATTGCATGGTTTGAGTCCCATAGGTCATAGTTACGGATCATGGGAAGCATTTTCACAACCATATGATGTACGGAATTGACGACCAACTTAGGATTGTCGCATGATAATTATACTCCTTATTATCCACAATCAAATGGACAAGTTGAGCTATGAAATTATTAAATAGATGCTTTAGCGAATGTTAGGAGTACGTAAAAAGGGCTGGCACTTGATCTTGCGCCGCCCGCCTTGTGGGCGTAAAGCCCAGACCTCGGTGACTTATTTTGATTTACTCATACACCCCGGTTGGTGTGGTGCGGAAGCTGTTTTACCAATCTAATGCGAAATATCATCGTTACAAAACTCTTTGATAGGCTTGTTACTGACACCTCTTGAAGAAGAAGTGTGTCTCCTTAACATAATCCATCTAGATGAAACGCGTTGTGAAGCCCAATTGACAATGAAGCGCATAGAAGCGTATAAAGGTGCAATACGACAAAAAAGTCTGTGAACCTCACGTCTACTTAGGGGTGACTTGGTCCTTCTTTACGACAAAGCTGATAAAATAAGTATAGGAAATTAGAGCCGTTCGCCAACATAGCCCTACATTTGTTGTCAAAAGAGTTCTTGCTAAAGGTGCCTATGAGTTAGTTGATGTGATGGGATTCCATTGCTTTAACCTAGAAATGAGTTTGTGTCTTAAACGATACTATGCTTAATCATGAACGCAGTAATTTTTTATGTTATATATTTTTTATATACTCTTGATTTGCATTTCACTATCTTAATTTGTCTTTTGAAGTTTTCTTGACGTTAGTAATACGCACTTTATATTTTATGGCAGGATGTACGAATCTTAAACCATTTGTTATGTCTTTGATGGTACTGGTCATAGTGCTACCAAAGATCTATCCTGCGTAGCATGGGCCATTTTTTTATAGAAACGGCGAGTTGGTAGGTTTTCAAGGTTTGTATTGGTAGATCGATGAACAATATCGTTTAGTGTAGCGCGTTAGTGAAACTTATCTCTAATGCCATTTCATTTGGTATTAAGCTGCATAATCATAAGGTTAGACTCTGTCAGCAGGATTACAACACTGGTGTTTATACTATTTATAAATCCAACTCTTCTTAGATTGTTCTAAATTCGACTTTTGGAAAGACATTTTGATTTCAATATCAACACATTTCCAAAATACGAACACTTTAGCGATTCATTAGCTAATCAAGTTTCGGATAGACATTTACGACATAGATAAAAACATTCACATCTTCGAATAGGATTGGGCATTAAACATAGGAAAAACTACGAAAAAATATGAATAGATAGTTATAGGTTTTAAAGAATTTGTGCCCAAAGACACGTTAGTCTCATCACAGCCTCAAAATACTTGTGCAAAAATTCATAAGTAAACTAGTGGTGCTCATGCTTAACTATAGATCTCTAGAAATCCCTACGAACAACACCGCATCCAACAGTTAGGAACCCCAATTGTGTGTCTGGGTCGCATGGGAAGCTCTTACGATCCCGGCAATTTGGAATCTGAGGTTCAATCACTCTGTGTGTTGCGGAGCTCGAGAAGAGTCTCAGCCATATCAAGGTCTGAAGGGTTGTTCTCCCAACGACCCTCTCTGCTGGCGCACTGTCCTTGTCTGGTTCCTCTCTTGGTTGAACGGTGATATACGCATTACATTAAAACATTTTGTTTAGTCTTGAAAGAAATAAAAAAAAAAAAAACCTTTGTAAAACATATAAAAAATAAAAAAAATGGTCAAATCAATCTTACCTATTTAACCCAACTGGGCGCCGCCACAATGGCTCGTCTGGATCTCCTCGAGAGTCGACACCTGCATATGCACATGTTCATCGGTAAAGCGACGATCTGTCACCTAAACCGGACGAAGAATGCGATTGAGAACACAACGATTGATTGGCTTGAATGTAACCATGAAGTTCTACCCATCTGCGATTCGGATCTCTAGGACTGAGTATATCCAATGTTACATGTTGTGGCTACATCGGTGAGATCCGTTCCAAGCCGAAGAGAATAAGGATTGAACCACAAGCGAAATTTTCTTTTCTTCCTCCCTTTGTTTTATTCATTCACTTTATATGAGATAGAATAGCTTCATGCCATTTGAGAAAACTATTGGCTCGACTTGTTCTAGCGCATACGCATATGTAGTCTGTTCACTACATGAAGTGTAACGGTACCATCTAGTTTAGCAATCGTAGAGGATGATTTCTAGGCAAATCCCTAACATCATAGATGTTTGTTTTTCCATCTTTGCTAGGTTCTATTAGGATAGCAATGCGCATGTATAATCCCTCACTATTTCTCCTCCAACGGTGAATCCTGTGGTGAAATAGGCCGACTCTCCTTAACAAACACAAAGAAAATACATCCTCATTGCTTATGGACAACACTTGATTTTTTTATGTGGAAAATGCCTCTGTCAACGGATCCATGTTCGAACAAGGAACTCCAAGAGTTCTGTCTGTGCCTCATTAAAACAATTTTAGTACTTAAGCAACCCAATCGCAAAAGCTCTTACGGTGTAAAGGATCATTCGAAATCATATCTTGTTCTTCATGTTCTCTTTCTCTCCATGTAATCGTCATTATTATCCAGCCCAGAGCACGAAATCAACCACAGAATCCATTAGATACCATTCATTGCAAAAAACTAGGAAAATTTTAGGCACGTCTTGAAAATAAAAAACTTGAGCGCATAACACACTCCCTAGGTTGAGACGATTGCATTGCATGTACCTACAAGTACCCGCGCCGTTTTACGCTGTACAGTACGAGTTTTGATATTACAAAGGTGTGTTGCCCTCATTAGGAAAAAAATTTACCCTAGCGACCTATAAAAACTTAAAATTTGCAAAGAATGAAAATTAAATGACTACTGAAAAGAAAGAGGAGGTTTTTACTACTACTAACACAGATCAACTGATAAAAACCATCCATAGAAACCATGCCAATCAATAGCTGAAGTTAGAGAAAAATCGAGTTCGGAAACTCCAAAATGCAAATGGTAACTATGGAATCGCAAAAATGAATAGTGAAAGCTGCTTTATATAGTCATTTTAATTGCACGGTTAAATTTGTACTATGACTGTACACCTTTACATTTTATCATGAAACGGTATTTTAATCCATTTGATGTTATTACGGGCAATCTGATGATGAATAGATTAGTCATGCGGTTTATTTTCAAAGAGACTTAAAGCCACAAAGCATAGCATATCTTATTTTTCGAGCTTTGATAAAAACGAAAAAGTTTGAAACACCTTTTATCTCTTTCAAGCTTTGACCTTGTTGAAAAGGAACCCTTGAGTCTTCTTGACTCTTTTCGATTCAAATGTTACAAAATCCCAGGAGGTCAGGAGGTCAGGAGGTCAGGAGGTCAGGAGGTCAGAAGTCCAAAACCCTCAGCATGAAATCTGGGAGGCGGAGGAGGAAGCAAGGCAGAAGGAAATAGGAAATAGGAAATAGGAAATCTACACAGCTGAGTACCTGGGAAACCCTCCAATCCTCCAAAAGGCTCCAAAAGGCTCCTCCAAAATCCCTCCAATCCTTTCCTCTACAAAAAGTCCTAGGAGGTCCAAGGATCGCAGAAGGCATGAAATCTACAAGGATCGCAGCTGCAAATAGCATGGATCCTCAAATCGCAGTCCTAGGACATCTACTTGAATGGAAATAGCTGTATCCTCCAATCCTCTAGCATCCTCTCAGAGTCCTCCCTCCCTCCCTCCCTCCCTCCAAAATCCCTCCACTTTCCACCCTCCAATCCTAGTCCCTCCCTCCCCCCCCCCCCTCCCTCCCTCCCTCCAAAATCCCTCCCTCCACCTCTACAAAGGCCTCTACCACATCCTCTAGCCCTCTCCACATCCTCTATCACAGAGTCTCAAAACCCTCTGCTTCTCAAATCCCTCTAGCCCTCCAGCTCCACATCCTCTACAGTCTCAGAGCCCCCCCCCCCCCCTCTCAAAATCCCTCCAAAAAAAAATACTGCCGCGACAATTTTGCCGAAATTGTCGGCAAAATTTGTCGGCAAAATTGTCGGCAAAATCGGCAAAATCGGCAAAATTTCCGGCAAAATCGGCAAAATTTCCGGCAAAATTTGCCGGCAATTTCAAATTTCAAACATGCTACCATTTGCCTCCGCCAGCTTTACCTTCTTCGTCGTCGTCGTCGTCATCATCATCATCATCATCATCATCATCATCATCATCATCATCATCATCATCATCATCATCATCTGGATCATCATCATCATCATCATCATCATCATCTGCACCATCTTGTCGTCATCTGCACCGTCACCGTCACCATCATCATCATCATCCACAAGGCATGAAATCCGAAGTCCAAGGCTGCAGAATGCTACAGAATGCTACAAGTCCAATCCTCTACCGTTTGGAAATCTACAAATCTACACAAATAGATGGAAATCCTAGCCACCCTCTACCACAGTCCTCAAATCCTCTGTCCCTCCCTCCCTCCAAAATCCCTCTGCTTCTCCACATCCTCTACCACATCCTCTAGCCCTCTACCACATCCTCTAGCCCTCTCCACATCCTCTATCACAGAGTCTCAAAATCCCTCTGCTTCTCAAAATCCCTCCAGCTCCACATCCTCTACAGAGTCCCTCTACCCTCTAGCCTCCAAAATCCCTCTGTATCACCCTCTCCACATCCTCTACAACCCCCCCCCCCCCCTCCAAAATCCCTCCAAAGGCATGAAATCGCAAAGCAGAAGCAGAATCGCAGGGAGGTCAAAGTCCAAGTCCAAATCTACTTGAATGGAAATAGCCTGGGGAATCCTCTAGCATGGAAATAGGAAATAGGAAATCTACACAGAGGAAATCCTCTACCCTCTACCCTCTACAAATAGGAAATCTACACAGAGGAAACACGAATCCTCTACCCTCTACGAAGGGGAAACCTGGGAAACCTGGGAAACTAAACTACTTACATTCCATTTTATCAGCAGAGTGTACAACAAATACCTTCTCGTAAACACTACATGACCACCACAATACTTTCTTCATCTGCATTTGCCGATACGAACTCCAAAAACATTGCAAAATGGTATTGGTACATCAATTTCTCCACTTCGGCAAAAACGAACGAGTACATATGGCATATTCTGCAATTTTATCACAGTGGTATCGCTTCTTACAAACGCATTGCAAATGTCATTGCTTTTTTGGTAAGAGCGCTGCTGTGCCATTTTTGTATGTGCTTCTCGTTTGCCATAACATATACTACATCCTTTAACACAGCAGCTTCTGTACCGTGTCACCTAATAATTTTGGTTTAATGATTTTTGTTTTGTTATTATATAATAGCATGTGTTTTAAAATATTTGAGAAAGCTAATGTAAAAGGAAAAAAGAAGTATTATGTTATTTTAAAACATATACATTAGACAATTTAAAAGTTTTGAGATTGCACCACGTTTTAATTGTTTATTTATAAGATTATATGATACATATGAGATAAAGGTTTATTATTTATCATATGTAAATAAATTTTATCAATATTGTTTGTTACACTTTTATGAGGTGATGTGCCAGTAAATTCATAAATATCTCTTTTTAATCCTCATTTTATCATGAATGTGTTTGGAAATGAAATTTCAATAAATTAATTTCTCCTAACCTATGTGTCATCAATATTCCTTCGTTTTACATTGTTAATTGTATATGAGGTGATGTTATGGGTAAATCCATGAATGTCTCCTTTTAATCTTCATTTTACTCATGAATATGTGATGGAAATCTCAATAGATTAATTTTCTTGCTATTATGTTTTACGAAGATATGGTAAGGAACTCTCTCTTGTTCTTCTTAAGAAATATATATATATATATATATATATATATATATATATATATATATATATATATATATATATATATATATATATATATATATGTAAAATAGTTAAAAATTATATGAGAAAAATTATTAATTCATCAATATATGTGTGTGTGTGTGTGTTGTGAGGAATAATTTCATAGTTCAACTTAATGGTTCATTACTAATCATATGATCATCTGATATCTCTTAAAAAGCAAGCCCCGAAAAGCCATGTGTACAAAATAAATGGTATACTCTGGAGGTAGTTCTCATATCACTATGGTATTTGTATGCTACTTCAGCAAAATTATAAGATACTTTGTAATACACATCATATATGCACCATAACAATTGGTTGGGGGTAAACCACCATATACACCTTTGTTAGCAATTCGTTTTCTTTGTCAACTCTTCCATGTTAAGTTTCCTCCAAGGATCATAATACCCCAAGGCTGCTTATCACCCTAGTAATTCTCGGTGTGGGATGGGATTTTTGTGGTTAAGAACACCGGGGGTAACTGAGAACCGCGTTGAAGATTTAAGATGCTTCTTGAACTCCAAAGAAGGGATCTCTCCATATGATTTAGCTTTGTTTTAGTAACAAATATTAGGCTAGCTATGATTGCGTATTTGGGTTTGATTTTAAAAATATTTGTGGGAATAAAAAGAGATTTCAAGGTATTGAGAAGGATCTACCGAAATGTTGAACGTGAGTTAACTCTGTAAACGAACTGAAGAAATAAGGCTCGAGAGATGGTAACAAGAAGCGAATAGGTGACCTTCTAATGTGTAGGCTAGATTTGATGGAGTGGATGAGATACGAGCTTAAAGAGCACTTAAGAATCCTTCGCTCTTCTGAGATGAACGAAGAAGGGATCTCGCTAGGACCTAGAGCAATTAAAAATTCTGCAGTTCAGATTATCGAGTAAAGCAATAAATGCCAACAAGTTTAAAACAGGGAGCTTATTATCACTAATCTGTTTGTTTTTAATAATTGATCATTATATACCTGAAAAAACATAATATGAATGAATGTAAACTTCAAAAGACATAAAAACAAGAAGAAAGCAGAGACTTATCTTGTCACCAAGAATCCTTAATGAAATCATATATGATGTCAATTCTTTGCTTTTCACTAATTAGCTCACCAACTTCAATATAACCAACAAATAAGACTATAGTTGTGGAAATTTTATTCAAATTGAATACCAAATTGTGAAGTATTTATACGAAAAAGCCTACTGAATATACAGGAATTGAGATAATGTTTTAATAAAAAATAGGAAAAGAAAACTTAAAAAAAGAGGAACGGTTGCAAACAATTTGCCAGATATTTTAATAAAAATAAATGATTATTCTAATTTGAGCCCAGTTGTTGTTGTGCACTTTATTTTATTATTTTTGTATTTTAAGTGTGATTAAAAAATATAATTTCTGAGTAGTTCTGTTTTTATCCATTAAATTCACAACGGTCTTATTGATTCTTGCCACTTTACTGTGAGAGGGATATTCATAGTCTTCAATTTTACCATAACTTTCATACCTCTGTCTTGGCAAAGTTAGGCTTATTGATGAACATATGCCTAATCTCATTATCTAAAAAAACAGTTACAAAATACGAAAGTATTTTGCTGTTAGTGATCCTTGAGGTAGTGGTTATGCAACTTGCTCTTTTGCATGATTTAAGTTTTAGATACCAATCTTTAAGAGGCATTAACTTGTCATTCAATGCGTGAATATCGGAACAAACACCTTGACAATGTTTTTTATTTGGATAAAAATCTTGAGATGGATACATTCATGTCTTTACGCGGTCCTCTAGATTACTCATTATGTTTCTTTTGTTCGAGGACCTTTTTGATTTGAAGAATGGTTTCGTGCATATCGAAAATTTTCTAATTCTTGACTCTTCTGGTTTTCTTGTTTAAAAAATCTGGGTTGGATTGTGGGCTAGTTTATTGTCAATTTCCCTCTTAGTCTTGTCGATCTCTTTTATCGCAATGAACTAACTCCCTGTTCATAAGTATCGAATTGAAAATGATGAGAATGAATGCAGCAATAATTTTAATGATCCATAAATGATTTTTATATGAGCCACTTGATCGTAAGATTTACTTGTGCTTATGGAATATTTTTGTTCTTGTGTAGTTGATCGGCCCTTTATCATGTCCTTTAAATGGTGATGCGAGCCATTGAACACTGGCCAATGATATGAGAGTTTTGTCCACATGTTGTAGCTGGAGGGTTTGAAAACATTTGAATGGTTACAACTAGGTGTCATTACATACATTAATTGTATTATTAGATTAGTTAGAGTTGTGAAAGTCGAATGGTTAGACCATCTTTGTCATATTTTAGTTTTCGAATAATTATGGTGCATGTGTAGGTACATAACGGTCCTCAGGAAGGCAAGGAAAGGACATGTGTTGATGTATATAAATGTAATCCCTCGGATGTATAGAGGAAGAGGAGATTCACTGCCAATAAAACTGTGTATTGAGCAATTGTGGTTCGCTGAAATTCAGGTCACCAACTGATTTCCAAACTACCTTTATAATTGTGAAGAATTGTTTAAATGTAGGCAATTGTAATGAACAGTTGAATTCTCTGTCTGAATTCCAAAAGCAATTTGTTGGATAATACATGGTTCCACCATAACCACAGTGGCGAGGCATAATATGAGAACAGTGGTAGAGACTCTATTTTATGGTAATAGAAGCCAACGTAATAAAAAACTTACGTTTTTCCGTTGTCGATTGGAACTCCTAAACTGGTCGAACCTTGGTTAACAAACTGGAGAATAATGACGCTAGGCTTGGGCGGGGAACCTTGGTTAGTCCATATGCCAAAACCGAACGGTGCAAAGGTGGATTGCCCATATCCACTACTTTTGCGGGGGGCGAGGCCGTGTTCACAAACGAGCGATTCCACTGATGGCTTCGTGGCCGAAGTGGACACATGAAAACCACCTTTCGTATTCATATAACATGGCTAAAAGTTGGTACAAGGACGGCAAGAGCAGAAGTAATAAGGAAATGATAAGTCATATGATCATGGGTGATGGTCGCACAACAAAGATGCTGTGGTTAACCTAAGGTGTGGGCGTACAGTGATTGACACATATTGAACATGAAAGGGTGAGCCTTGAACGAAAAGTTCTATTATAAATTTTGATATAAGTTTCAAAGATTAAAATAAAGTTTAGAAAGGCATAATTTAAGGTTCGGGAATATAAATTAAAGTTCAAACATTGTGGATAGTATTATCAAATTCTACGAATTTTATAATTAAATAAAAGAAAATGAAGAAAGAGGCTTGCGTGGGGTAGCGAAAGGGAAATGAGGGACGGGCCACATGCGTTGACCAGAGAGCTTTCATGGGGTGGACTTTCAACGTTTCGCCATTTAGTATAAGAGGCTTTATTCTTTGAGGTTATTTTTTCTTTAGCCTTGTTAATCCCAAGGTTGGTAGAGGTGCGGCATAGGGGCTTTATTGTAACTAAGGTGTTGGGGATGTTGCGAGAGGTCGAGGCTGAAATGGATGTCATAGAACGGTAGGCGAGAGATCAAGGCATCTGGACGAACTTGGGAAGTGGAAAAAGCAGAAAAGAATTTTGGAAATTCCACTACGACGAGCTCTTGAAAGCTGACCAAGGTCTCGATTAAACACAATTCAAGTTACGAGTTGTGCGGGGGGGTGGATACGAGCCCCAGTGGGTGGATAAATATAGGATGAAAAAGTGCTTAAATTGAAGAAATGAGTGAAGATAAGAAGGTCAAGTTTGGGTAACAAAGTGAAAAGAACCTCACCCCGCACCTTCGGGTGGACAGGTGCGAGGCAAAAGGAAGGAGGAGAGTTGAGGAAACACAGTGAGACCATAATGATGGCTAGAATTAAAAGGTAAATTCTTGCTAGTGTTCTGAACGACATTTAATAGAAAATGCGGAACTGAGACGAGAGGTTGCCGCACTGTGATGAAAAAGAATACACGGAGAGAACTATAGAGTGAGTATAAGGGCAGAGAGTTGAACACACTGAGAAGAAAGCTGGATATCGTGGTCTCCGGGCGGGAGTCCGAGATGAGATTGGTCTCTGTCTCCTGAAACCCATTGGAAAACCTATCGGTGTGTGAAAAGCGAGAGGAGAAACTCACAGGGAAACGGTGCGCAAGAAAGTGGCTGGTGGAAAGGGAAGTTGGAGTAGTGAGGAAAGCTGCTACACCCGGATGGAGCTAATAGTAGCTCACCTCGAGAATGCATCTACAGAGGATGATGCGAGGGCGGAAGGTTCTTATAGAGGGAGGAAGAGGAGAGACGAGGGGCGAAACAGTGAGGAAGTTGAGAGTGTGCAGATGGTAAATGTGACCTGAGCACTATGGACACGGAGAATGTGGAGGTGGTCTGACCTTTGTGTGCCAGTGCAGAAAAGCAGAGATTGAAAGGAGTTAACATATTTAGAGGGAGAATCATGGTAGTGACAGATCTGATTGAAAGCAAGCCAAAGAAGGTCAACAGGCACTGCACAGTAAGACTTTGTTTAGGGAGCACCATACAAAATCCAGGAAGTGCTGCAAGCTGAGTGAGCAGTATGGTGGCATGGGGAAAATCTGATTTTCACTTCAAGGGTAATGAAAAAACAGAACGAAGACAAGGGCATCTAACTCCCCTACGAGGTGTCTTAGGCCCCATAAAGGACATCAGGTTGGTTGTGAAAGAACGATTGTGAGATAGGCACATAAATGGGAAAATATAAGATAAGGTCTTAGTAACAAGTGTAATGCCCATGGATGTGTGTCATATCTGCTGGGAGACAACAACAGTTCAACTGAACATTAGTGCTGATGGAAGAAAGAAGAACACTTACAATTCTTCAAGGATGGGGTGCATCATGGTGATACCCATGGAAGAAGGAGAGCCATCAGGCGAGTGAATTAATCCAAAGAACCTTGTTCTTTGGGCAGGAAGAATGTCTGCGTGGAGATAGAAAGAAAGTGTGAGATTTTGCTTTAGTTTTCAAACCTAAAGTGATTCTTACTTACTACAAGGTTTACGGTTGCAGGCAAAATCAGAAATATTAGATGATTATTGTTGTTATTGTGGAATGGTTGCTTGATGAAGCTGTGCACAGCAAGGAAGATCAACTTCTTAGAAGATATATTTATCCACAAGGTTCAAATGTGAAATAAGAGCGGTGACAAAATGACTCCCAAGGAAAATGAGGAAATCGAAACAAGTACGAGGAGTTGATGGATAAGGGCTGATTAGAAAAGTTTGAGTCATGCAGTGCCCGGCGTTGAGCCAAAGAAAGGTAGGCTAGAGGATTGTCTGCAGTTCCAGTGATGTTAAGATCACAATCGAGGTAAAGATTCACCACTAAGGGTGAGACTTAATGATGCTTTAGAGTGGTATAGGCATCTTTCTCAAGATATGTTGAAAAGTGGATACCATCGGATTAGAATAAGAGAGGAGTGATGGTGGAAAAGCTTCTTGTTAAAACGAACAAAGGGACATGTATATATGAATGGACATTCCTTTTGGGTTGTCGAATGAACCTGGCACTTTTGTGAGACTTATAGATAAATGTAAAAGAATTCGTTGGTAAATTTGTGTTAGTGTATACGGATGATATACTAGTTTTCGGTGAGAACTAAAGAAGAACATTTGAGCACATCTTAATCATGTCTTAGAAACTTTGAGCTAACATTAAATACGAAGAAATTCTCATTCATGATGGAAGGTTGGTGTATTTGGGTTTTTGTTCTTTAGAAGGATTGAAGATGGACCCGGAAAGGTTACGAACGGTGTGGAATGGCCTTCACCCATGAATGTCTTTGAGGTAAAGGTTTCCATGGGCTTACTAGTTTTCTGAAAGTTTATAAGGAACTTAGGTGAATTAATGCTCCCACAGACAGACAATAAAGAAAAGAAAACAACCATTTAAGTGAGCTCTGACGGAAAGAAATTTTAATTTCTTTGAAGCAAGAATATGGAGAAACTGTTTTACAATTCTACAGTTTTACTAAACCATTTCAAGTAAATGTGATGCAGTGGGAAAGCCATTGAGTGTGTTGAGAGTCGGGATGATAGGCACCAACAGCATATTTCGATGAAAAGGTGAGATGACAGGAAAAATTGTTCCTCTTGAGAAGGGTATATACAGTTGTGGAAACATTTGAAAATAGGTGCTATTTGGTGTCCGAGAATTTGTGTTGTGTTATGACAATCATGCTTTGCAATATGTTGTACAACATTGAAAATTTGAAACATAAGCATGCTAAATAGGTTGGTATCTCCAAGGATTTAATTTTGTTTTGAAACATATAAGTGGTGGGGCCAATAAGGTAGTTGATGCTTTGAGTAGGAGGCACATGCTTGTTCGAGAAACAAATTTTGAAGTTGTGGGATTTGATTTTCTCAAAATTGTATAAAAACAGTCCTTATTTTAAAAAAGCATTTGAGGCATGTAGTAACCACATTTTAATAGATAGAAGCAGGTGGTTGAATTATTTCATGCGGGAGGACCCTCTTTATTAGAAGAAATAATTTGTGTGTGTAAAATGTTCCATGAGAAAAATTTGATCAAAGAGAAGCATAATGGTGGACTTGGACATGCAAATGCTGATAAGACTTGTAGATGGTACGAATACTTTATTTGTTAAAGATGAGAACGGAAGTGGATAAGTTTTGTGACTATGAAAATCTGTCGGTATACTAAAGGAAGACGAGAATGCAGGATTGTACACTCCCTTGAATATTCCATGGACAGGACCTTGGGACATGGTGAGTATGGATTTTGTTCTAGGATTGCAGACTCGAGAGAGGAATGATGGTCTTTGTTATGGTGGACGATTCTTAAAATAGCATTTTATTCCATGTTATAAAGCTAGTGATACTGCCATATTTGCGCTATTGTTCTTCAAAAGTTGTTAGATTGCATGGGTTACCCAAGTATTGTTTCGGACGGAGATACAGTTGTGAGAGGGCACTTTTGGAGACCTTTGTGGAATAAAATTGGTACCAAACTAAGTTTCGACTCGACTTATCATCGCCAGAGTGATGGACAGGCGGGGTGGTGAATAGGGTACGGGAAATTTGTTGAGGGTCTTCAGGAGAACATACCAGCGGTGGGATCATATTTTTCCTCGGGAAGAATATGCATGTAATGACTCACCAAACAAGAGCATGAGATGAGTCCATTTCATATTGTTTATGGAATGCACCCTGAAAGAATATCAAAGTTAAGGAATACGGGAAAGGCATTTTGAGAGTACGATGGTGAGGAATTTAGCAGATCCGGAATGCCATGAACAAGTGAAACAACAACTACAAGGAAGCAACATAAAATACAAAAAACGGACTTTGTGAAAGAAGTTCATTTTGAATTAGGAGATCGAGTTTTGTACACTTAAGAAAATTCCCAAAGACGTTTAATGGAGTGAGTTCAAAAAGATTGGGCCATGCAAGATACTTACGAGGTGCTGCAAATATGTGAATTGAATTACCTCCTGATGTTCCAGAATATCTCCATTTTAATGTTGAATTTGTACAAAGTATGAAGATGATCGATGAAGAGACCCGACGAAGGACCGAGAACGATTGGTGGAAAAGACGACTACACACTCATTTTGACCATTGCAACGAGAGAAGATATTGGAACAAAAGGTGTTCAAAAGGACAAGAGACAAGTATGGGTCACTTGATCAAATGGAAGGATAAGCAGTGCACGCCAGGTGAGAGCGAAGAAATGTTGCGAGAAGATAAGCGGATCGGTGGGAAGCTCATGGACGAAACCCATGAAGAATATTGCCCTCGGGAGTACGATGCGAGGGCATTGAACACTAGCCGACAATGTGAGTTTTTCATGTTGTGGCTAGGAGGGTTCCAAAGAAAACATTTGAATAGTTAAATGAGGTGTCGATACCATAGCTGATTTTATTGGATGCGATTAGAGTTGTAAGAAGTCAAATGGTTGAACCATGTCATATTTAGTTTGAATAATTGTAATTGAGCTTTTGAGTTACCATAACGGTCCTGTAGAGAACCGAAAGGACATATGCTGATGTATATAAATGTAATCCCTCGGATGTATAGAGGAAGAGAGGGCTTCCTATGATAAAACTTCATGTGTTAGTGGTATGGGATTGTTGAAATTTAAGTGCTGTTAATTTCAAAGCTACTGTATTTATAATTGTGAGAATTTTTTTAGCTTTGTGGTAATTGTTGTAATGGTAATTCCGTTCTACTGTCCTTGAATTCCCGTAATTTGTTGGGTAACCACTGCTGATTCACCCATAACCACAGTGAGAGCTTGTCTAGAGAACCACATTGTGGAACTTTGTTTTATGGTAATAGGCTTTGCGTAATAAAGAAACTTATGCATTGTCAGTTGGAACTCTAACAAGTCCGAACCTTGGTGCTTAACCGAAGAATAAATAATGAAGAAAAAGACGAAAAGGCTTGAAAGCAGGAACCTTCGAACGAGTCAACATGCCAGCTTGACTTTGATTTGCAAAAGGTGGTTCGCCTGTCACCTTGCTTTGGGCGGGGGCCGTATTTCACAATTTGAGAAGTGATTCCACGAAGAAGGCAAACACGTGGCAAAAGTGGACGCATCACAAAAACAACTTTCATGTTCTCGCCAGGCAAGGTAAAGTTAGTACGAGGACGTGGCGTGCTCGCCTCGGAAAACGTTGATACAACCTGGGTCATGTTACGGACGATAGTCGCTAGCAGATACACAATTTAACCCTGAGTGCGGGCGTGCAGCTGATTGGCTATTGGACGCGGTGGGCTCGGAGCGAAAAGTTCTATAAGTTTTGACCTTGGTTACAGTTAAAATAAAGTTTCGAAAGGCATAATTTAAGGTTTAAGGAATATAGAATTAAAGTTCAAACATTGTGGATAGCTATTATTTATCAAATTCTACGAATTTGATAATTAAATAAAAAAAGAAATAGAAAAATTCATGTGGGGTAATAAGAAAGGGAAAATAGAAATTGAACCACATCTGCGAATTGACAATCTCTGGAAATGGAACTTTCAGCGTTATTAAATAATTAATCAAGGCATCATTTTTGGAATTTTCTAAATTTTTAATAATGCCTTTCAAACTAAGAATCTCTTTATCTTGGTCTTGTAGTGTGATCCTCTATGAGGATGAAGAAGAAGAGGCAGAGATTTCATGAGAAGTAATTGGCACTGCAGTTGCCAATACTCCTTTCGATGCCAAGTGTTATGAAAAAGTAGATGGTATAGCAGTGTTTACAGTGGGGATCACTGTAGGAATGACCATTGGTTGTGCTTTTCTTAGTTCTTCATTCTCTTTCATTAGAGCTTATATTTGACTTTCCATTGTTTTTATCTGATCTGTCATTTGATGTACAAGCTGCTTTAATTCATCATTCTCTGTTTTTTGCTGTAGAATTTCTTTTGCTTGAGAGTTTTCACTCTGAGGCAACTTCAACTGTTTTCTAAGAGTAGCTATATCCTCATTTTATGTTTAATCAAGACTTTTTCCCCTTCAATGTTGGCTGGGTCACCCCCTGCTTCAATCAATATATCTTCTAGTGCTTTTATTCTTAAATTATTAGCATACAGTGAGGCTTTGTCCAACTTCATTTGATTTTGGAGGTTGAGCACTGTTTTCTCAAGCCTAATTGATTTCATAGTTTTACTGACAATTTTGGAATATAGCATTTCATTATTGCTCCTATGAAATTCAATTTGTTCTAATTCATGAATGGCATCTGCATCCACTTCAAAATCTGTTTTGGAATAATCTGCCACTGATTTTGGCTCAACCACTGTAGGCTTCAAGAATGACATTACCAATTTATTGGATGAATAATCAAATGCTGAAAGAAGCCTGTCTTTGTTTCCAGGCTTTTCCTTAAGAAATATAGAATAAGCTTGATTCTTGATCTCTTCATTCTTCTCTTTAATCTGTCTGAATCTTATCTGAATCTCTAACTCTGTATTATCAGTTTCCTGAGAAGAAGGAGGCAAATCGACAGTAGCCTGGTTTTCCTTCATGACTGTATCTTTTTGTTGTGTTCCAATTTTTACATTTTGAAGCTCTTTTAATGTTTCAGTGACTATTCTTGTTACTTCATCATATATATCAATATTTGCAGCCTTATCCTTTTCTTCTTCTGTTGACTTGCTTCTTTTACTATAAGGAATTCTAAATTTTATGTCCTCAATAGTCTCAGCTATGAAACTATCTCCTTCTCTGTCTCTTTTATGTACATTATCAGTATATTTGCTTGTAGAAGCCACCTGTGTTTGTTCAATCTGTTTGCCTTTGCCACTGTCTACCTGTATTACCTGTACTGCCTATGAATCATCATCAGATAGGGTGTTTGGCTCCCATTCAATTTTATTTACATATCTTTCAATATGGGGCTTATGATCATGCAAGTAAACATGCAACTTACATTTTACCCTTATTGCACTCAAAATACCTTGTGGGTCATAATTCCATGTACAACTACATGGGAACTTATACTCTTTAAGTTTGACATTTATCTCATTGGCAGCTTCTCTGTTATTCACAATGAATGGCCCAATTTAATTTTTCAGCTTAAATTGGGTCTTTTTCTTGGAAGCTATGAAGTTGATTTCATCTACATTCAATAGTTGTCTCAGATATTCTAAAGCAAATATTATTGTAGTAACAAATTTGGGTAACTTATATGGGGCCAGGGATGAGCCATACACTCTGATTTCTATATTATTTTTATATAAATACCAATTTGCAGTTTTGTGGCTCTCTGATAACTGCAGAATTCTTCTTGTATCATCATTGATCCTAGGGATCTCCTCTTTTTCCAAGAGATACATAGCAGGGGCTATAAATGAGTCATTGAAATCTGTAAAAATATACTCTCTGTTCCATTTCCTTAGAATAGATGACCAAAATATTACTGATAGAACTTTTCCTTCTGCATCCACTTTCTAACATTCAATTGGAAACTTATCTGTTTGATAATATAGGAAGAGGTGGAGTAGATAAGAGGAGTATCTGAAAAATAATTCTTATGATAATCTGGATAACTGATAATGCATACTTTCAGCAATAAATCTAGCAAAATTGAACTGAATGGATGGTGATTGACTAGGGCTTAGAGTTGACAGAAAACCTAGGATAGCCACATCAATGAATTCATCACTGGTGTATCCTAGTATGAAGGAGAGCATTGAGACAATCTGTCTAGTTTCATATGGGAAATCAACAGTGTCGAAAGGAGGATTTAACTTAGGAATATCAACTTGATTTGGAAAAAAATTTTGGTATATTTTGAATCTAGTATTGAAATCCAAGTCAAGATATAGTTGGGTTAAATCTTCTATTGATAGGGAAGCAGAATTGGGGTCATGATTCATTTGCAGCATGGAATTTATCGACTCTTTAGTGATGTAAAACATGATCTCTTTTTCTTTGTTTACAATACATCTTTGTTCTGGCATATAATAGGCTTGGCATAATCTGATAAAGTTAGGAACAAAATGAGTGAGAGGGACAATATATCTAGGCAGATTGGATTCCCAAATTGGAATATCTTTGTCACCCTTTTCCACTGATTTGCCATAACACCAATTATAGACATCAAGCAGGTTAAATTCTACATTAGGGTCTAGTAGTGTATAGTCCAGATCAACTAAAGGGCTGTTCTCTGGAGAAATGACTGGAGGCTGGACTAGTCTGACCACTTCTGTAGAATCAGCTGTGAGTGCAGGAGTTGATTTGTCGATTTTGAAGGACATAAGCTGAGGAATCTTTGCAGAAAACTTCTTTTGAGATTTTGGGCCTCCATTCTTGGGGGTTACCTGTTTCTTGGCCATTTTTAATATGAACGAAGCAAGCTTAAATGGTTTGCTAAGTTCCTTTACGAGAAACAGGGGTTTCTTGGTGAATTTCTAATGAAAATGGAGTTTCTGAGCAGGGTTTTTAGGAAATGCAAGGAATTTAAAGCTTAGAACGTGTATTTAAAATCAATTTCAACAAAAAAACGGACCAGGGTATGGAAAAAAATGCGAGAAAGGGAAATTAGGGATTCCAAGAAAATTTTGACAGAGTTTCCCTGAAAAATGGACACTTTTTTGCAGTAAATTTGGTAATTATTTGAAATCGAAAGGAATCTTGAAATCTCAGAGGGCAAGTTCAAAGAAAAGTCTTGGAGAACCAGCGGAATTCGGTTGAAGACGATGCAGAGGTGCTTAGTCTTCAATTTTTTGAAAATGGCTTCGCAAAGAACAATGTAGTACTTTGTAATGGAAATTCAGGGCAACGGGCGTCGAAAAATGGTACTGGTAGGTTGAAAATGGCTATGCAAATTTTCTCAGGGTTCAAACGTGTGATTTTGAGGAAAAATGGTTCTACAATGTTTTTACAGGTTTAAAGTGAAAAGGTGAAAATTTGAATGAAAAATATAATTTTAATGTATTAAACGATGGTATAACCATTGTTAAATGACATTAAACTCGGGTTAAACGGGTGAGGTTTAGGGAATACCGCCAGTGGTATTCGCACAGGTAAATGGTGATAAGAGGAAACTAGCTTTTCGAACGCGATGCAACGTGGTGGCAACACTTAAGCACGGGGTGGTTTGGAAAAACCACCCATTTCACGTGGCTTTGCCAAAACATCAAACGATTACTTTATGAGTGCGAAAATGTATTAGCGCCGTCGGATTTGGATTCAACGAGCGAACGGCCACGATCAAAAGGAAAGGTGTGGGGAAAAGTTAAGTTATCGGGTTCACTTTGGGCCATTGATCTTGGGAGATGAAGGATAGATCGGATGGGAAGGGAAAGGGTCATATTTATTGAAGTTTAGTTTAGATGAAACTTCGGGTGATTTTTTATTTAAAACATATATAACATATGTTTTAAACTTTTTCTTCATATATTTTATTTATATGGTAAATCAAATCAAGAAAACTTAATTACCATAGGGGCGGGATTAAATATACGAATAAAATTTTAGCCAAAGGGGTTATAAGGGGGGTTTTATTTAAGCATGTGGGAATAAAATACTTTGGCTTAAGCTATAATAAGTGGGTTTTTTGGATTTATTTATAAAAGGAGTTATATAATAGGAAAAGGTCAATTGTAGGGAGTTAATACACAAGTTAGAGTTAATATGACGAGGGGACAATGTATATTCAAAAACACATAAATATAACTAAGAAAGTGAAGATTAAAAAGAAAATTTGCATTATAATAACTTCATCACTTAGACTTAGGATAAAATGTGATTTTGAGCGCTTTATGCTTTGAAATGATGTAGGAAGTTAATCAAATGAGGATTAGAGTATCTTTAAGTAAAAATGAAGTTTTACTTAGGATTTTTCAGGGGAAATGAGTGCATGAATGGTAAATGATGTGATTTAGGGATTAATATAGACATTTCACACTTTCAACTGATCAGTCATAGAGCCTTGGGTCCGGTCCCAACAAAAGTCAAGGAAATTCCTTGAGCCTTTCTAACTGATAGTCTAGAATGTTTCATGACTATGGGAAGGGGAAGTTGGTTATTTTGCAGCCCACGATGAATGATATTTACATTGAGACTTTTCACCTTCTTCTACCTACCCATCTTACCATGCTAACATTTTTTTCTTCCTTTGTATTAGGTGCATTTAAGCTAGCAACCTTCACAGCATTTATTCTTTCTGAAAGCAAGTAAAACTATCTAATTCTACACTTATTTCATCCATGAATCCAGATTAAACTGTTGGATTCACTTTATTTCTCTACCTAACTACTGAATTGTTAGGATTAAACTGTCTAACAACTCATTATTCTCTATCTATAACAAAGGAAATTAAAACAATGACAAGTTAAGATTGAACTGTTTAACTCATCATGGACTAATGGCATTTATTGAAACTCTGCCATAGTCAAAAAGTAAAAAGTAGTGGCATTTATGCTTGCTCACTTTCATGTTTTATTCATTTTTTCTTTGGGGTATCTTATTTTTTCTAAGTCCTTTGATTGTTCTTTTAGGACTTTTTAACCCTCTTTTTGATTTTTTTTTTTTACAAAATATGTGAATACAACTTGCAGAAGGCAAAGTATGTAAAAATTTACAAAATTACCAATAGTCAAGTCAAAATTATGACTCCTATATTATAGGTTGCTAACAAGGCCTATGCCATGCCTTCTTGCATGTGGAACTTCTTCACTTGATGGTTCTAAACACTAGAGAATTTGGCGGAAATTCCGACGGCCAATTCGTCGCTATTCCGACACATAGTCGTCGTAAGAGCGACAGTTCGGGGGCGGACAAACCGTGGTTTGTCATGCCGTCGCCGTTCCGACGCACGTAAAAAGTGTCGCACTATCGACACTTCTTCCGTCATTCCGAACAAGCGTCACTCTTCCGACGTCTCACAAACCGTCGCGCCTCCGACGTTTGTAAACTGTCGCACTTCCGATGAAATGTGGTTCGACGTTTGGAACGTCGCTCTTCCGACGCTTGTAAACTGTCGCAATTCCGACCCAACGTGGTCCGACGTTTTGGACGTCGCTCTTCCGACGCTTCTAAACTGTCGCAATTCCGACTAAACGTTGTCCGACGTTTTGGACGTCACTCTTCCGACGTCTGGAAGATGTCGCAATGCCGACGATATGTGGTCTGACGTTTGGAACATCGCTCTTCCGACGTTTTCATACTGTCTCTCTTCCGACGTTTGTGGGTTGTCGCAGTTCCGACATCTACAAGGCGTCGGTAGACCAACGAAGGGTTCAATTTAAAAAAAAAAATTAAAATTTTAAAAGACGAGAAACGCTGTTTTGAATATATTATATGAAGTAAAACAGTCCATGAAAGTGAAATAGCAGTATGTAGAATAGTAAAGCAACAGATAGAGTACCGACGTCCATTGTTCCAAATACAAATTAAACTACCCAAAACCCTACAACAGTGAAGTAAAACAGTCCATGAAAGTGAAATATCAGTATGTAGAATAGTAAAGCAACAGATAGAGTACCGACGTCCATTGTTCCAAATACAAATTAAAGTACCCAAAACCCTACAACAGTGAAGTAAAACAATCCATGAAAGTGAAATAGCAGTATGTAGAATAGTAAAGCAACAGATAGAGTACCGACATCCATTGTTCCAAATACAAATTAAAGTACCCAAAACCCTACAACAGTGAAGTAAAACAGTCCATGAAAGTGAAATAGCAGTATGTAGAATAGTAAAGCAACAGATAGAGTACCGACGTCCATTGCTCCAAATACAAATTAAAGTACCCAAAACCCTACAACAGTGAAGTAAAACAGTCCATGAAAGTGAAATAGCAGTATGTAGAATAGTAAAGCAACAGATAGAGTACCGACGTCCATTGTTCCAAATACAAATTAAAGTACCCAAAATCCTTGAACAGAGAAAAACGCTAATCATGTGAGGAGTGTGATATGTCCAAAATATAAAAAAACCATCAGACCATATCAATAAACCAGCAACATAGACCAGCATCGCTAGTTTTGAAGGCAGAGTGATAAACATTAATCATTTTTTTTTCACAAGAGAAAAAACGTTGTTTTCAATATATTATATGAAGTAAAACAGTCCATGAAGTCATTACATTTTCACATCTGAAGATTGGAACCCAAATATCCATCCAGAAAAGTGGAAGTCCCACCCCAGACATTGATAGAAAAATACCCCATGTCACATACAGGGACTTGATATAAAACCCAGTAACGGTCCACATGGAGATTATCGACAATCTGAGAAAGCATCTAAATATGCCCGAGGCATCTATAAGAAAGTGAAATAGCAGTATGTAGAATAGTAAAGCAACAGATAGAGTACCGACGTCCATTGTTCCAAATACAAATTAAAGTACCCAAAATCCCGCAACAGAGAAAAACGCTAATCATGTGAGGAGTGTTATATGTCCAAAATATAAAAGACCATCAGACCATATCAATAAACCAGCAACATAGACCAGCATCGCTAGTTTTGAAGGCAGAGTGATAAACATTAATCATTTTTTTTTTTTTCACAAGAGATAAAACGTTGTTTTGAATATATTATATGAAGTAAAATAGTCCATGAATTCGTTACATTTTCACATCTGAAGATTGGAACCCAAATATCCATCCAGAAAAGTGGAAGTCCCACCCCAGACAATGATAGAAAAATACCCCATGTCACATACAACGACTTGATATAAAACCCAGTAACGGTCCACATGGAGATTATCGACAATCCGAGAAAGCATCCAAATATGCCCGAGGCATCTATAAGAAAGTGAAATAGCAGTATGTAGAATAGTAAAGCAACAGATAGAGTACGTACCGACGTCCATTGTTCCAAATACAAATTAAAGTACCCAAAATCCTTGAACAGAGAAAAACGCTAATCAAGTGAGGAGTGTGATATGTCCAAAATATAAAAAGACCATCAGACCATATCAATAAACCAGCAACATAGACCAGCATCGCTAGTTTTGAAGGCAGAGTGATAAACATTAATCATTTTTTTTTCACAAGAGAAAAAACGTTGTTTTGAATATATTATATGAAGTAAAATAGTCCATGAAGTCATTACATTTTCACATCCGAAGATTGGAACCCAAATATCCATCCAGAAAAGTGGAAGTCCCACCCCAGACAATGATAGAAAAATACCCCATGTCACATACAGGGACATGATATAAAATCCAGTAACGGTCCACATGGAGATTATCGACAATCTGAGAAAGCATTCAAATATGCCCTAGGCATCTATAAGAAAGTGAAATAGTAGTATGTAGAACAGTAAAGCAACAGATAGAGTACCGACGTCCATTGTTCCAAATACAAATTAAAGTACCCAAAATCCTTGAACAGATCAAGAAAAACGCTAATCATGTGAGAATTCAAAGTAAAGTTAATCTATTAACATTGCGAATAAAATTACACCGAAGTCAAAAACATTGCCTCGCCATACTCATGGCAAATTTGTCATCAAAAAATCAAAAAATTAAGAAGACTGCCCTCATACGGGGAAACCAGTCTTGAACGTTTAATTTACAGAATTCAAAAATATTACTTAAAGGTCCAGCACAGTAAAATAAACTAAAAGCAACCCAATTAACTGGGCTTGCTAAGCAAGAAAAACAAATTAACCAAACTACTCCTCCGCTGGTTCCTCCACGATTCGGCACCATCCTTCGGAAGGTCCAGGATCGCTAGGTGCTACCTCCACATGCATGCCACGGCTCCCCTCCTGAAGGCCCGAATGCTGGTCGGCTTTTTCCGAGCTCAGACCCGCCGGACGGGTGCATTCTTCCTCCGTTTGGGCCTCCTCGCGGAAGACCACAGTGACTAAAGCCGTGATTCGCGGGCGGTTGAGAGAGAAATTAAAGGAAAATTGCGCAGTGCGCGTCGTGGGAGAAGGTGAACTAGCGGTGGGGAAGCCAGGAGCAGGGGAATCCATACGGTGGCCAGATGCTACAAGCCGACCCCGCCCACTCCTAGTATTTGGATATCGACCCAAGTAATAATCACTGGACTGGCCGGAAGTCATCTCTGTTGAGGTGCTGGAGGGAGCGCGCCGGGATTGACCTCTAGTGCTCCCCCTGCGGCAACGCATCCTATGACGCACGCGAGGCATGGGTGCAATCTCAGGCGCAGTGGGCACAAGAGACGAAGAAGCAGAATTCCAATTAACAGAGGAAGATAGAGAGAGACAGAACCGAGAGAAATGGAAATATGCAACAAAGTCTAAGCAGAAGTTCCACTGGCCACTTCTCCTTATCGTCACAGTTACCAGACAGTGTAATCCAGCAACCGGCTTGTCTGAAAAACCATGGCTAAACGCCATTTTGTATGTCGACCCGTCTGCAATGCAATCAAAGGATGCCCGTCATAATTAATCTCTGATCATTAATAATGAGAGCCGAAGGCCGGATCAAATTGGAGCGTGCGGAATCGCTCAGAGGAGTGGAGGTCTGATCTTGAACAGTGTTAAAAATTAATTAATGCAGGTTTGATGTGAAAACTTAATTGAACAGCGTTAAATGTTAATGCGATTAATATGAAATCGCCATATCCATGTCCCATCACCTTAAACGCCATCGAATGCACCCGCAGCCGGGAGCAAGCCAAGTTTTTATTGAGGACACGTGGCAGAAATTGATTGGAGCGGATCTTTGTTTGGGCCGCTCGCGCAGTGGAAATCCGGACCCGTAAAATATTAGGGCGAATTTGATAAGAAATTCGCGTCACAAAATTGGCCGACGTCAGCAGGTTATTTTGGAACGCGAATTTGGTTTGAATTATGGTTTATCGCCGTTTGAAGTCCGGCGGGCTCGACTTAAGAACAATTTTGTTTGATCCCATCTTATAAAATTTGTGTTGGTTTTCTTTGATAATACACATATTAAAATCCTGCTTAATAAAGAGACAAAATTGTTGTGCTTTTGGAACCTGACCCAAGGATTGGACATGAGTTAACAAACAAAAGGATAGCGGAACCAGACTTGCACCCGTGGTCAAGCCCTCTACCAAAACCACGAGCGGAATCACAAAAGCGGGTTGCCCATATCGCATTGCTTTTGCGGAGTAGGCGTATTTCCTATTCGTGAGCGATTCCATAGGGAATGCGACATGTGGCGAAGTGACCCTCGGAAAACCACCGTTTAACCCGCGCCATCGCACGTTAAAGCCCGACGTTGGAAGCCGAGCGAAATTGCCAAGAGTCGTTGATTTGGAGAAGGGCCATCAAACGGTGGTCGCACGTTGAACTTGCCCGGAGGTTAACTAAGGTGTGCGGAGGATAGCCAGGTACGATACGAGTGTTTGATTGGTTATTGATATATATAGGTGGGGCCGGAGTATAATGAAATTGTTTAATTAAATGATTGGTGGATAATTAGCATAAGTCTGGAGCGTGATTGTTGTAAGGATGGGTGGTGAAATATAGAGCCGAAATTTCATTACAAGTTATTTATTTAAAAAGAAATGTGGAGTATAAATACAAAGTGTTGAAAGTTAAACATTGGTTATAAGGATTGGAGATAGTATAAAGTCGGGAATATAAATTAAAGTCCAACCATTGTGGATAGTATTTATTTATCAAATTCTACGAATTTGATAAATAAACCCGAAGAAAGAAGAAGTCAATTAAGACTCAGGCTGGAGGAAAAGAACGGGGTACACCAAGGGAAAATGCCGACAGAGCGATTGTAGACACACCAGCTCTCCTTGGGGGTCCAATTTCAGTTTTGTTGCGTCACACGATGATCTCTCTTCTCTGGCATTTACTTGTATTGAAGATCACTATTCTAGGAATAAGGAGTTATTTTTTCCAAAAATAACCCTAGCCAAACATTGACAATGCATCAAGGATATCTTTCTATGCTTCATAAGCACATTTGTTCTACTTCTAAATCATGTCTTGGAAGTGGTTGTTGTGCTGGAAATTATTCACCAGTTGGTTTCATACCAAAGTCTTTTTTCACATTTTCAGCATCCAATACATGAAAAAGATAATGGTTTAAAACAACATAAATATTTGAAATTTTGCAAGAATTGTCTGGCACACTTTGAATATGAATTTTGAAGTCAAGTGCATGATGCCGTATAGGATCAAGTGTCATTTTGAATACCAAATGTTTCACAAGAAACTTCTCAACATGCTACCCTGCAGTAAGGATTAAATGACAATATTGCATCAACTATTTCCATAATAAAAGTGCACCTCGGCCATAAGACTAAACAACTACAAATGTTGTAGATCTA
Source organism: Pinus albicaulis (assembly GCA_034641835.2). NCBI lineage: Eukaryota > Viridiplantae > Streptophyta > Pinopsida > Pinales > Pinaceae > Pinus > Pinus albicaulis. The sequence continues at coordinate 1,106,709,221 of CM076572.1, read as the reverse complement.
ATAAGACCACACAATCAAATGTATTCCACAAGGCCAATACTGTATGAGAAATGAAAAGGAGTTTGCAACCAAAAATACCTTAGGCAACTAATTCAATTAGATACACCAAACCATCAGCAAAAAGGAAAACCAGCCTACTCAAAAGGCAAGCGTTTACCTCCTTCGACAAAATTTTGAGTTCCGAAACAAGGGCCTTTATTGTCTTGTCAATGCCCCTAGTAATTTGAACGGGGTTTGCACCTGCTGCAACAACCTAAAAAAAAAGGTTTCATTTCAAATTATTTTCCACAAATTTAAGATACAACCATTGTCATTTTTGTATTTCCTAACAAGCTCATAAATTTTGACAAAAGAACCAAAAATTTTTAATACCTGATAGCAATTTTTTCACTCAAAAACTATCTTAGACTCAATAAACCCAACCCAAAACTAAAAAACCAAACACCATAAGACCCTACAAAAATGAACAGATGATCTTAATCCAGTACCATCGACAAAAAGTTACCTTTACACCCTCACTTATTAAACCCTGTGCTGTTGAATTTTAACTTCAACTGCTGCAGCAGAAGGACGGATGCAGCAGCAACATTTTTTTTTGGAGGTTGCTTGCACGCCATCCATAAATTTAATTCAGCATTTAAAATTCCTGCAAGTTTTTTTTGTAGACGGCCGCAGCCATATTTCTGTACAGGATTGTATTTAAACACAACAACCAGCATTAACGCAATTCACCAACCATAAATTAAACAAACAGAAATTTACCTGACAGTTTTGTAAATTCAAAAGGAGGACACGTGAAGCATTAATATTGGATCGCATGAAATTGAAGGGAATCTGAAAACCTGAAAACCGGACCCGAATTTTTTATAGGGCACATTGGATTGAGAATTCGAGTTAAAATTAGGCAGACGTCAGCATCCCATTTTGGAACGCGAATTTGGTTTGAAATTCAATCTATTTAGACTTTTGAAGTTCGACGGAAAGGGTTCTTTAATGTTTTGATAGTTTAATATATACATATGTTATATATATATCATATGCGAAATGAAAGGTGGGCCATAGAATTTAGTTTTAATTTTATTTTTTTAAAAAGAGGGTTTATTATAATATGTTTTACATGTTTCGGCATATAAAAATAAAAAGGTCGAAAAAGCTTGGTAGTTTTTTTTATAGACAGTACATAAATTTTTTATTACATAGCAGTGTGTAAAAAATGAAAAACTGAGTGTAACTTTTTAAGTGTGTATGCACAGCAGTGCGAAAGGGAAAAACACAGCAGAGTGTTTTAGAGACAGAGTATGTTTGTTTTGAACAGACAGTGAGTTGGTTTTATGCACTGCGTTTTGTAGCAGTCATAATTTTGTAATCCCTCTCAGCGAGGAAGTAGTGTAATAGTTTTTTTTTGAGTTATTGAAGGGAATAGAAGTTTGTTTTCAAAGTATTGAAACTCTGTCTCCTGTCAAAGAAATTTTTATTTTCCGTGTGTTAGAGGAAGGGAGATTTATGGGTGGTTCTTATGAATCAACCAACCATTCAGAACATGCTCATCAATCCAAACCATAAGTATTATGTGACAATATTCAAGCAGGCACTGAATCGGATTTCTGAAGCTATGTTAGAGAAACCCTAAACTCTCACCGAAAATAGGTGAAATGTGGCACCACTCAGAGATTGACATGTGCCAATTGGTACAAGTGGTAGAAAATTGGCATGCTCAAACAACGAGGTGATGCAAGAATGACATGAGGGAGAAAATATCAGAAAAGCCCCAAATCTGGAGAACTAAAGCTCATCACCAACCTGAGATTGACAACTTTACATGATGTAACATATGAAATCGTAAATGGAGAAATCATAGTAACAATAAAGTAACCTATGTAACAATAAATTCGGATTCATCCTAAGAGTGGTAATGGGAGAAATCATAGTGAACAACAGGAAACATGCATAGTTGCTTACAATCAAATAGATGAAAAAACACATACAAAAAACCTAGATAATAATCGTGCACAAGCTTAATATTGAATTATGAACCGTAAAGGAACTTACAAAATGTGACATTACGAACCTGGTCAAGTGCACAAGCAAAAATATCCTGGACATGACCCTGGTTGACAAGTTGTATTGCTCATGATGCAAGGGGATTTGTACCTGCACTGCCAAGTCAATCAAAATCCATCATTATCTATACAATAAATACAAGTAATTGATGTGGTATTTTTTACTCTAAGATGCATTCTTATGATAATGTTAGAACATATGTTGAAAATGTCAAAACATACCTGAATAAGCTCCTCTTCGTTTCAAGAACAATTTATTGGAGTCGCATGAACTTCGAACAAGCCTCCCACGATCTGAAAGAGTAGCAACTAAGTCAACAATGACTTTTTTGTTGCTACGCTGGATCGAGGGAGGTTTGCTCCAAGATTAAATCGCTCCAATAAATTATTCTCTACTAAACAGGGCCAACCACGTGAAGGTGGAAGCTCTTATGGCCCCTCCCCCCCCCCCCTCACATCACTCTCAATTCCCCAATACCCAATCTATATTTCAATTTTTACTTTCATGAGCATAAAAAAAAATATTCAATAACTAATAAAAAAACAATTCAACAAAAAGTACGCAAGGAAACATTGCAATTAATGCTTGACATAAAAATAGTATGATAAATGAGTTTTTTATATAATGCAAAAACGTTCCAAGTATGGTAACATTTGTCTTATAATAATACAATATTTTACATTGTCAAATTTTCTTTTTCTTCTTCCTATTTTTAAAGCTCCTAATTACATCATCAATATCATCGTGCTCTGCTCCTGTTTCGTGCCTTTCAACCCGCACCGCTGACCTAGTTGCGTATTCACGATGTCTGGGCTCATCCAGTGACGGGGCATCGCCTACAAAAACAGATAATATTAAATTTTAATTGTCAGTTTTTAAATATCATTGAACTAGTTCGGTAATATTAATAAAAAAAATTGCAACGAGATTATTTACCTGGTGCACCAGTTGTCGCCGCTGACCTAGTTGCGTTGTCACGATGTCTGGTCTCATCCAGTGACGGGGCATCGCCTACAAAAACAGATAATATTAAATTTTAATTGTCAGTTTTTAAATATCATTGAACTAGTTCGGTAATATTAATAAAAAATTGCAATGAGATTATTTACCTGGTGCACCAGTTGTCGCCGTTGGGACTGTTGCCCTGTCTTCCTCTCTGGTGGTAAGATCCTCAAGGGAAACATTCTCTGTCATTTAAACAAAAAACGTTATAAGGACAACCATCAAGGCATAATTAGAAAAAATTATAAGTGGAAATTAATTACCGTCACGACCCTCATTGATAGCAACATTGTCGGCCTGGTCCCCACTACAATGATCAGGTTGCACGAGAGGATCATCTACATCTGGCTGTAAAACTGGGTTATTTACCTCGTCGGTAGTGTTGCTCCCCTGATTTAAACAAAGTTGTTAGACATTAAATTTATGGACGAAAACAAAAATATTGAAAGGTTAATGTTTTACTTTATCAGGCATTGTAGATCTTGGGACCTGCCCCAAGCTTCTGCGACGTTCAACTACAGCTTGATAGCCAAAACGGAAAGCAATATTTTTATCTTCCTCTGTAGTTATTGTTCCAAAGTCATCACCCTACATTATATATGATTGTGTATTTTTAATCATATATGATAGGATTACAAAAACGTTGGAAGGCGATACAATTAATTATAAGATGTTTAGCTACTTAATTACAATTCTTGCAGCTAATTTCAAGTAGCCACCCCGGCCGAGCTTGTGATGGCCCTTTTTCTCAATCCTAGCTTTGGTTGCCTTTGAGGTGTCAGGCAACCTAGCATCAAAATATTGAAGTCAGATATGACGTAGCACACTTTTATTTTAGACATAAAGAAAATTAAAGCTATTGAATTAAAGTTGTAATTTACCTTGCGGGTCCAGTTGGCATTTTTCCTTCTTTCTTTGCCCTTTTCTCTTTTTCGTCATGGATGAGTGCTCTCCACTCACTCTCTGGAACTGTGAGAGGACGCTCATATCTAGGGTTAAATTGAAATTGCGTCCTATAGGTGTCCCTGGTATATTTCAAATATTTGCCGGCAACCCGAGCCACCGCTGTTCTGTCAAATATGCCGACCCCAAAAAGGGTTTCTAGATAATCTAGAAGTTCTTTTTTCAGGTTGGAACTCTGGGAATTCCACCCTGTGCGTATGGTTGGGCCAAAAATTACCAACGCATGGCTCTCCAGATACCTATAGAACTCATTGTTTCCTACACAGATTAAAAAAAAGAAAGAAAAGAAGATATTATCATTAATTTAAAAATAAAAATCGTGATAAATATGTTTTAGATAAAGTACATGAAATAGTTAAAATATTAAAATTTACCTGGGAGTTGTACATGCTTTATAGGGACACCTTCATCGTTCACCAACAACGTGCCACTAATGGTCCCTGTGGAGCTGACACGTGTAGCTCCAGGAAACGCAATAATGTAGTTGGCCATATCAGCCTCATCATTGCCAACACGTTCAGCGGTTGGCTGGGTGTCTGCTTGGGCAGGGTTTGTTTCTTGGTTGGCACCTAAAGGAGTAGAAGGTGTACGAGAGGGTTGTTGGGAAATCTCTTGCCCTTGTTTCCCACCACCACCAACACCGGGTTCAGCAAGTGCCAGAAAACGCTACATACAAAAGAACTTTTTGTTATTTTAGTCAATGTAAAAATTAAAAATCAAACTATCACAATTCATCTCATGCAGAACAAAAAAAATATCCTTTTGACTTTTTATTATTACCTGATATCTATTTAGTTGCCTCATAAGATGTTGTATCCTCTCTTCTGTTTCAGGTGTTTGAGGCACATCTATCAAAGCATTAAATTCCGACCTTGCATCTCGTGCCTTTTTTTGCAACAACAACACTGGAGATAGGGATGAAGAAAGCTCTTCCTCAAAGAGGGAATCATTAGGCGTACCATGGCTAGGTGTCTGCATATTTGAACAAAATTAATATTATTTCAATTATGTAAATAACTAAAATACCTGAAGATAGAGCAATGCTGGCACTTTACATGTTCTTCCGCCGGCCTCTTTCCGCGATCATCCCATCTCGGGGTTGTTCCTGCACTGCTCTGATCAGTCTGCCACATTGCAATAAAATTATAAATGTAAAAACTTGAAAACAATATCTAACTTGAAAACACAAAATGAAAACTGAAATAATTTCTAATAAGACACCGGAAGACAGAGTTAGAGTTTCAAATATGCCTCGCATTGAATTCAGTCCTGGAAACATGTCATTGCACATTAAGGCACCCAAACATTCAATCCACAAATGATATATTTAAGTAGGCTTCTCCTATTCTGGGAAAACACCATACCTATAATGCATTCACTTGCATGTATAAAGGGAAAGGAAAACATGTTTGCATACAACGGTGACAAAGGCATCTTGGGGAAAGGTATCTTCACTTTTTATTTATGTTGTTCACCCACACCACTCTCGTGTTTTCACTAATCCTGTTTTGTCATTTTGGGATTCAAATTAAGTTAAGGCCTTAAGTATTTTTTGACCTTTCGGTGTAGTTTTTATAAGTGGCATGTATGGATTTTCCATTAATTCTGCACTTTTTCTCTTCATGCGCATGTTTCCCCGGAAATCAAATGCATGATTTAGTCCCATACATTTAACAAGTTGTTGGATCAACTCCATAGGAAATATCATGTTTCCTATTCAATCAAAATTTATCTCAGTTAGGGTAGGTAGGAAGGTTTTCCTTTGTATTAATAGGGCACTTCTAGCTTGCATTTTTATTATATCTTTCAAATTTAGTGTCGTTTCAATTAGGGCATGATTTTTTGCAACTTTAAAGGTGAGAATGAACAAAGACAAATTTTTGTGATGGATGACTGTATATGACTCCATGGCCAGAGGAAAAGGCACTAATATACTTCTTCAAATATCTATAGTTCTCATTCACCTCATATGAAGATGGTCCCTGATTTTGAGCCAAATGTTGCAGCAAAAAGTTCCCCCCCTCCATAATTTGATATTCAATGGAAATTTCTTAAATTGATGATGGGGAAAGATTATGGAACATTGGCACATATATATGTAATGGAATTCCAAGATCATGATATATGTTTGCATATGTTTATGGCAATGTTCCACCAAGTCCCCTGGAGGTGGGAGCGAGGGGACGAGGGAGCGTGGGAGCGGCCTATGCAAAAGCTCCCTACCAATTTTCAGGAAACGTGGGGGGACATCGGGGTCATAAAAATTATAGAATTTAATATTTAAAATGTAACTATATTTTTGCAAGGAATGTATATACAGTCATCATACACTTGCATCATGAAAGATAAATCATAAATGATAAAATTACAAATCGATGAATGATGAATCATATAATTGAAACAAATTTAAAAGTTAAAAAGTTAAAACATACATCATACAATCATGCATGTAAGTTTGTAAGTTTGTAACTATATAATCATTAATGTAACTACTAACAATGTACAATGAAAATAAAGTTTAAGATATCATATGACATATTATATCAAGATTCAAAATAGAGTTTAAACTTAAGTTTACAACTCAAGTCTGAAACATAAAACTTAAACGCAAATAAGTTATGTCTGAAACATAAAACATAAAACATAACATATGAATATCAAATGATATCATCATACTGATAAATGAGCATAAATGCTCAAGTTAATGCCCCACTAGTCTCTGCATCCAAATTCTGCATGAATATATCAAGATCAACCATGTCACCATCCGAATCAGAATCACTTGGATTCTCAAATATGCTAAGTGGCACATCAAATTTTAACACGAAACCATAAAATAAAAGGGGCGGTGAGGGGACGTGAGGGGGCGTGAGGGAAACATCCCCTAGAAGTCCCCAAGACCCCGGAGCGCGAGGGGGCGAGGAATCTAGACCCCTAGGTGGGGGGGCGAGACCCCGTGTAACACCGGTTTATGGAGGTGGTGGAGCAAAAAAGAGCTCAAATAGAGCTGAAATTTTTCACATAAAAAGGACTGTGGGCTTGACTAATGGTTCCATTTAAAAAATGATATCTAGACAGAGAATAAGTGTAGCATGAAAACATGCATTGAAAATCCATCCGAGTTTGCATTGTATTACTTATGATGGATTCAAATTTGGGTTTCAAAATGCCAGGTTATGGCATGATTTTGTTGAGAAACCCTTAGTTGGATTCTCATGTTGGTTTAATTTATATTTTAAGTTTGTTTTGCAGTCTTCGGGTGATAGTAACTCATGAAATAGGTTACCAATGTGTAACAATCATATTTCAAGAATAAAGTTGTGATTTTTTTATATTATTATTATTATCTATTAGCTACGAGTATTGACACCTAATGCCTGGGATTTTGACATCTTGATAGCATGGATAATTTCGAAAATGTTTCTAGTAATGTTAACATAATAACTATCATTACGTGTCTTCACTTTTTTCACCATAATAGACCTGTGATATGGAATCATCACACAACTTCATATGCTATGTCCCAACAAGTTCAAACTGGTTGAACCTACCTCATAGTGTGGTTAATAAGGACAAGTTGCTTGATATATAACTCAATAGCATAGACCACGTTGCAGTTCTAAAAAGAATCCTCAAGTGTCAAAAAAACTTCACAATATGTTCTACTATAAAGCCTTTTGGGATACCTGAAATAATATATGTATCATTGATGACTTTTAAAGTATGACAAGATCTAGAGGGAAAGGAAATCAATGGAAGAGTGATCCACCAATGAGAACCTAGAATTTAGCATCAGATGAGTTAGAGTCTAGGAAATTGAAACCCTATACTTTTAATTAGTGATGAAGGACATCACATAGGTAATTATATTTTCATGTAGAATAATCTGTTAATTCAAATTTAAACTACATAATATGAAAGGAATACCATAAATTTTTCCACGTAAGTCCAAAAAACCTATAAAAATGGAAAACCTTCTTTTTCCATGGGAAATAATTTACCTTTCCTTTTTCAAGGCAATCTAAATCACAAAAAATATGAACTATACTGCACACATTCTTGGATAATGTGAAAGTGGAAAAGGAATACCCTACACAAGTGATGCACACATGTACATTTGAACACTAATGGATTTTTGTAGTTGAAATGCAATGCTTTTTTTCATTTAAATGTAGGGTTTTTAAAGCAGGGAGAAATAATGGTTGCCAAATTAATAAGCGTTTCTTTGGGAAAATTTTAAATATTGTATTGGGTGATGAAGATAATAGAGGGTATTGAATCTTGATTCTTGACATCTAGAGAGAACCCTACAGCCTAACACAATCCAATGGAATTGACCAAAAAAACCCAAATAGAGTCAACCCTACTACAGGAGGAAGGGCCTGCAGTAAGAACTTACCATTTTGCAAGAGCCGAGGGCGAATGCTGTTCTGCAAGAGTTGAGGGCGAACGCTGAGGGTGAATGCTGAGGGAAAATGTAGGGCGAATGCTATTATGCAAGAGCTGAGGGCGAATGCTGTTTTGCAAGAGCTCAGGGCGAATGCTGAGGGCGAATGCTGTTCTGCAAGAGCTCAGGGTGAATGCTGTTCTGCAAGAGTTGAGGGCGAATGCTGAGGGCGGCCGAGGGCTTAATGATGAGGGAAAATGCGCACGTGATATCAGACGTTAATGTAGCACACATGTACATTTGAACACTAATAGATTTTTGTAGTTGAAATGCAATGCTTATTTTCATTTAAATGTAGGGTTTTTAAAGCAGGGAGAAATAATGGCTGCCAAATTAATAAGCGTTTCTTTGGGAAAAATTTAAATCTTGTCTTGGGTGATGAAGATAATAGAGGGTATTGAATCTTGACTCTTGACATCTACAGAGAACCCTACAACCTAAGACAATCCAATGGAATTGACCAAAAAAACCCAAATAGAGTCAACCCTACTATAGGAGGAAGGGCCTGCAGTAAGAACTTACCATTTTGCAAGAGCTGAGGGCGAATGCTATTTTGCAAGAGCTGAGGGCGAACGCTGAGGGCGAATGCTGAGGGAAAATGTTGTTATGCAAGAGCTGAGCGCGAATGCCGAGGGAAAATGCTATTCTGCAAGAGCAGAGGGCGAATGCGCGCGTGATATCAAACGTTAATGTAGCTATTGCGACAAATACGAAACAATAAAATCATTTTTATGTAGCGCGCATATAAGTTTCGAATTTTTATGTAGCGCCCATATAAGTTTGGTATTTTTATGTAGCACGAAAATAAATGTCGCTATACCGACGACGGAAAAGGCGTCGCTATTAGGACAATGCCTCCAAACGTCGCAATGGCAACACCTAGACATTGTGTCGTAGTTGCGACGTTTAGAGTCGTCTCAATAGCGACGCTTTGGGCCATGGTGTCGCAATTGCGACGTCTTCCTTTAAACGTCGCAATTGCGACACTTGTTTAAGTGTCAGTATTGCGACACTTTTCTATAGACGTCGGTATAGCGACGGTTTCGGGCGGGATGGAAAAAATTTGGGAAAATTTCTGACATTTGGTCAAAAGCGTCGGAAACAGGTGTCGGAATTTCCGCCAAATGTAGTAGTGAAACCATACTATAAGTCCCCACGTTCTATGGTCTAATCCCCATCATACCTATCAACATTCAACCGCTCTTTACACACCCTGAATATAATGACTAACCTACTCTCATTAATATATACCCCAATAAATACAAGCCACTTAGGAATTAAAGCCCAAAACCTTGGGCTCACTCATTTTACATATTTGAATTGATATTCGAATGTATCAACTGCTCGACCCTCTCGTATTTCAACTGTGATGTTTAATGTATGTCGACCTTGTCAATTCGAACTCCATCACTTGGTTTCAACCAAACGCACGACCATTCACATAATTATATAGTCCTCCTTATTATAATCTCCCCCAATTGTCAAATATCGTAACAAATCTCAACTTTGGTCTATAACTCAACGGTCATACATAAACCATTCTTGGCTCCACAGTAATTTACCTCTCAATCTGACGGTCGATGGAGCATCGCGTCGGTTTGGAGGATCCAATGGACACAACGAAATCTCGCATAATGAACACGCCCAAGGGTTAATATGTGATGAGAACGGTTTTATAATTCCGCCCTCGGCCACGTGTCTCACGGAGACATATGTCACGTCCTTTTCACCAATTCCGCTTACCACCTCCAAACTTGCGTGATATCGTCAATTTTCCAAACGGTGGTTTTACTATGCACTTCGGTCATGGTTCCACCTCTTATCTTCCAGGTTCCATCGAGATTTCTTTTATTGTACTTCGCCTCCATTCCTTTGACTCGCATCTTCCTGTACTAGTTTTTTTTCTTCAATTAAGGACTCGCACTCCATGAGGTTCCTTCACATGCCAGTTCTATGTACGTGGTAGCACCGATCGAACCTTGAATCAAAGGCTCGAGCACAATTCTCTATTACACTGTGGGGAGATCCATAATTTGGACCTGTCGACCCTCTCTACCATGGCATTTCCCATTGTATTACATGAGTCTCGACCACAACATTGCCATACCACTGTCCAATGCCACACCGTCCACTGTCATGGCGCTTAACACGGGTTATCACACAACTTTATTCATCCGAAAATTCTTACACCGAGTTAAACTAATATCTAATGGGTTTGGGAAAGGATAGAACCTCTCGCACAGAGGCTAGTAATTCAAGAAAGGACTCAATTCCTCTTTCAACATACAGGACCCCATTAAACCACAATTATCGAGTATGTATTCCAAACTACTATACAGTTGATTATCGGGACATAGAAATCATTCACGCCATAATTAACTCGAAAAATTCACAATACCATTGAAATAATTCTACATTTATGCAGTGAAGTACTTACAACTTTGGCTCGACCAAATCTTTGAATTACTTGGCCCTTCTCCTCTACTCTGTCTCTATGACAGTCCTACGCAGCCTATGCGGTTCTCTATGCAGGTCTGCCTTATTATGCCTAAAAGGCTTATTTTTATACAAACCCTGAATCGACTCAACTCCTCTAACGCTCAAAACTCTTCATATCTCTAGCTCTGAGACTAACCCTCTGACAGATAGAGACAGACTCCTAAAATTAGCTTAACTTCTGAAACTGACTATCTCTTCAGGTGCCCATTAATCATTCGGGAAGTTACATTTTCTTCTCTAATTAACTAAAAATAACTCAACTATGAATAAATACATTGGTAAATAAAACATGAGACCCCCCTTTACATTTGTTTATGGACAAAGGTTGTTTTGAGCCTAATGCATCAATAATTTCCATACAACTAATTTGTTTTAGGATACATGTGGCATTCTAGGGGTAAATTCCATATGATGTGTATATAAATCTATTAGGTGTTGGTAAGTTGTGAGTATCTAAGAAATGATAAGGAATATCCATACATCATGATCTTGTAATGTGATTATAAATTGTGTCTATAATTTCCATAAAATGTATAAATGTTTTGTTTAAAAAAAATCAACACAATCAACCCTAAACAATGCTCATGATGTGGAATGTCATTGGCGAAACCAAAATGATGGTCACATGTCCCATTTATATGGTAATGGTGATCATATATATGTTGTAGCGACACTTGATGAGTAATTAAATAAATCTAAGAGTGTGACTCATTGTGCCATATTTTTTTAAAGCATGATTTGTTTTCCTAGTTTTTACTAATTTGTTAACATATTTATTCATTTGGAAAGCTAATTAATGATGCTTTAAGTAATTAGGACCTAATGAGAGATCATCTTCACATCTTCACTGAAATATATTTGGTAATTGTAGTCACTAGATGAACCGCACATGCATGCTACTTAAGAAAAATTGAAATATAAACTATAATACACATCTTATATCTGCCATAACAATTGTCATACAACTTATTTACTTCTAGATACATATGAAATACTTCAGGTAAATGCCATATTATGTGTATACCAATATAGTAGGTGTTGGTAAGTTATGAGGATCTAATAAATGATAGGGTATCCACACATTAGTGCCCTAGTGAATTTTTTGCATAATTTTCTATTTGTTGTAATTTTGTTGCCTGGATTTGTTAAAGATTTCAAATAATACAATTATCTACCAATTGCTCTTTATAAAGAAGAAGTAAAATAAGTAGTCACCTAAAAGTGAGCCATGTGAAAATATTGATAACATGAGTAACCTGGTAAGCTGTAAATGAAAAGTGAATAACCTCCACTCACCAATAGGTGGCAGGTAGGGTTGGAATTTGGATTTCTCTTTACCCGTCACACAATTTTTTTTGACGTTTCGGTAATTATTTTTCTAGTCAATAAACGTTACGTTTAAAATTTTGCACTTCATTAATGACGTTCTCGTAATAAATTAACCCTTCACCAATAAAAGTTTGATTAAAAAAATTGAACGCTCTTTCATTTTCTTTTGATTTTGGAGTGTGATATATCTGTGTCATGGACTTTTAATACATAAAGTTTCAAGAGAAATAACTGATTCTTGTCAAACTAATATTTCCTCAATATATGCTATGATCTACTAAAAATTACTTCAAAAATAAAGTAACCTTCCAATATAAAGAAAAAAACATGAACGAGCTTTCCCTAAATTGCAATAAATTTATGTTTATTATTAATATTGCATAATCTGTCTTATAAAAATGGAACAATCGGACTAAGAACAGATCCTAAGTGCATTTTTTATTGTTGTTTTGATTAAAATAATGAGCCAAAGAATGCTAAGGCACTCAAAGAAATCAATCTATGTATTATTTCTCACAAAATCATGTTGAGTAGTGGAGACTAAGCGCTAGGATTTTTTTTTTCCTCAATCTCTCTATTAATTATGTCAATGTAGTTATAATAATAAAAATCCAAAGAAATCTCAGGCTTCCAGAGAAATTAGTCTCTGTGTGCAGAAATTAATGATTAATGTTGACTAAATGTTATACCATTTGAAATTGCTGAGCGAGATTAATCAGGCCATGATGTACCATTTGTCAGTATCTATTTTCTCATGTATGAAAGTTGATGTACCATTGAAAGTTTAATAATTCTATTGAAATTTTAATAACTATATATATATTTAAAATTTAATGATTAATAATAATTAAATTAAAATTCTTAAAAGACAAAATAAAAGCCTAATAATCACGAACTATTATGATAATTTAAAAATATAGAACTCAGGCTGAACATAGTTACAAAGATACCAAGAAAAGAAGAGTGCATGTGCATGATAACCTCTTTCTTGACAACCTATGAATTCCATTCTCAATGAAGATTCAAGACTCAACTGGATTGGATTGTGTATCAAAACAGTAGGAATGAATCAAAGTTCAATGAATGAATAACTTGATCGAGAAAATTTATAGGGAAAGGTAACTTGACTATCAATCTACTAAACCTCACTTCCATGATTAAAAAAACACCCCCACCTTCTCAGTGGTCCCATCATGGTCCACTTATTGAAAAACAACCAACAAATATTATTTTTTATATATTTTTGCATGGCCATTGGACAATGATTTACTATGGTTTTCCTACTAAATTCCAATGGATGATTATTCAAAAATATTGAGAATTAGTTTAGTCTCAAGCCATAGCCAAGAGTCTTACTGGATAATTATAGATTACCTCTCCATTGGATGATTGTATATTTTTCATCTACTTTTTCACGTGAGTTTCAGTTGATGCTAGATCTTTGCCTTCTATTTATTTAGTGAAGCTAAGAGTTAACTTTGATCTTACATTAATAACTATACTTGCATGAATATCCATGCTTTTATACTTCTCCACTGTGGTCAATGTTGATGTATGGCCTTGGCCCATTGATCTTACAATTAACTCACTATTCATATTCAATTTTCTCCAGTTCAACCCAATAAAATAAGGAAAACAGAAAATGAAGTCTTGATTTTTCTTTCCAGTGCTCCTACATAATACAAATACTCTTAAAAACCAATTAATATATAAATTTTCATCATTCATGCTAAAATCAGTTTGAATTTTTTTAATGAATCTGCTTACAATTAATAAATTACATTGCTCACAGAATAAGAGATAATTTATAACTATGATTTCACAATAATAAATTACCCTAGCAGTTCAAACTTCGAACATACCTTATGAAATTAAAATATGGCAGGTTAATGAGCCAATCTAGTTTCCTTGGAGCCAATCTTGAGCTCGGCCTAAGTCTGAATGCCTTGAGAGTGCGAGTGTAAGGAACTAGACGCTTAAAGCTTTTATTTTGTGCTTGTGTAATTCACTGTTTGAACATCAAGCCAAGCCACCAACTATATTGACACTACTTCATGTTGGGGAAGATTGGCATTCTAATTTTTTAGTGCTATAACCGTACTTTTTCACTGCTTCACCAATCACAACCTTGGAAGTTTGCAGGGCAACGAGCTTTATTCTTTCTTTGGTGTTTTATGTAAAAGAAAGGATTTGTGAACTTTCTGTAATAGGAAGGGGAAAACTAAATTGATTCTAATTTTAAAATATCAATAATGATAAGTGGTAATTTCTTTATTAAATTTTTAATTTTGAGTGAGCAAAAAAAGTAACTTTCCTTACTTTTTGAGTACAGCCTTGCAATTGCTGTTAGGTCCCTATGTTACAAGTATAGTCCCTTATTGTTGTTAGTGTAACCCCCTTATTGTTATTATTGTACCCTTGTAACCCCCATTTTGTTATTATTGTGCCTTTAAATTATTATTGTTAGGTCGGCTAGGATTACATTGTGGCCCACTAGGATTACATTATGGCCCCATGGACTCCTATATATAGAAAGGAGGTTTTGTAAATTGAATCATCGAAGAATTGTTCATTTATGTAATGTATTGGAGGTTTCCCCCTCGAAGTGGCTTATTTATAAGGCGTTCATATCTCTTTTCTTCTATTTTTGGAGCTGGTTACACAACATTTGGTATCAGAGCTTGGGATTCTAGGGTTTCGCTGCTCCAAACAGGTCATCGTGGCATTTTCGCTATAACTTTTTTTCTACGAAGTTTCAGAAGCTGAAATTTTTAGGGTACGAAGCTGCAATCCTGAGGAAGATTGTCTAAAATTTTCAGAGCTTGGTTCGCAATATTTTCGGAGATATCATCTGTGGAAGTTAGGTATTTTTTCAAGCTCCTAAACAGGTCATCGTGGAATTTTCGCTATAATTGTTTTTCTACGAAGGTTTAGAATATGAAATTCGTAAGGTGTGAAGATGAAAGCCTGAGGAAATTCGTCAAAAAAGTTCAGAGCTTGGTTCACAATATTTTTGGAGATATGTTCTATGGAAGGTAGTACTTTTTCAGGCTCCTGAATTGCATCTCAAAGAGGTGATCGTGGGAAAAGTTCAATAACTCTCTCTCTGGGCAGTGGATTTGAGTGCCGTAAAAATTGGTCACAAGTACACGGACTGTAGTTTCTTGGCTATCAATTTCAGAGACAAAGGACGAAACAATGACACGTGGCAAGTCCTACAAGTTTGCTCTACTGAACCAGTCCAAAATTAGGTCATTGTGGGAGATTGGACACAACTTTGTCTTGGGGAATCCAAATTAGATCAGACCTATGGAATTTGAAAGAAGCTTCAGAGGGCTACTACAGGGCCGAATTTCAGATATTTAAGATTTTTAATTATAGAGATAATCCAATTTCAATATCGAGCTCCTCAAAGCAAGTAAAAGGTATCAATATTGGATTCTAAAATGGCGCCTAAAAAGAATTAAACACCCATTAAGCCTTCAGAAGGCTCTAACATGACTCATGAAGATGAAGAATTGCAACATGATCTATCAAAATTACAAGAGCAAGTGCAAAAAATTTCACTCTCGCAAAAAGCAGCAAAAAATGAAATGGAAGTTTTGAAGAAAGGCGTGGAAGTGAAGATGGACGGTTTGAAGAAAGGCATGGAAGCTAAGATGGATGGCGTGGAAGTGAAGATGGACGGTTTGAAGAAAGGCATGGAAGCTAAGATGGATGGCATGGAGGTTGGCATGGAATCTAAGATGGATGACATGGAAGCTAAGATCGATGAGAAAATGGAAAACATGAAGAATTTTCTAAAAGCAGACATGGAAGGTTTGACAAAGTTGATACAATAAAGGTTTCCTAATGGTGAAAATATAGTAGAAGAACCTCATGATGAGAAAAAAATAAATTTTAATTGTGATTTCATAAACTCTAATGTTGGCGGGAAGAACCACCATATTCCAAAGATGGATATGAGGAAGTTTGATGGAAAGGATCCTGTAACATGGATACTACAGATGGAGCAATATTTTGATCTCCATAACGCACAAAACACACAAAAGGTACGCATTGCAACTTTACATTTAGAACAAAATACATTTGTATGGTATCGAGGGCTTTGCTCCCGTAAAAAAATTGTCACTTGGTCAATTTTTACTGAGGAAATGATAGCACATTATGAGGATACAAAGAGCAACACCTTCTTTAGCCAATTGATAAATCTCAAACAAAAGGGTTTAGTGGGGCAGCACATTGAGGACTTCCAAAATTGAATATAAGGGTAACTGATATTCCAGAGGAACACAGGATTGATCTCTTCATAGGTACTCTAAAGGATAACATCCAACATGAAGTTCGTGTTTTGGAACCCGATTCATTGGAGAAGGCATTCAGGTTGGCAAGAAAAGTTGAATGTAAAATTATGGCGACAAGGAAGCCTACCACTCAATTCTATAAAGAAGGAAGTGTTGCTACGCCTAGATTTCCACAACCTACAAGGTTGACACCACAATAATTGGAAGAAAAAAAGAGCAAAAGGGCTTTGCTACAGTTGTGATAGCAAATACACTAAAGGTCATAAGTGTGCTGAGAAGAAATTATTTTACATAGATTGTGAAGAAGAAGAAGAAAATGAACAAGAAGAGGATATACACCAGGAACCACCCCTAGAAGAGGAAGAAATGAATCCGACCATATCGTGTAATGCACTGGCAAGAATTACCACTCCTCAACTCTCAAGATAGAAGGACATATAAAGAAGAAAAGGGTAATAGTGTTGATTGATTCAGGTAGCACCCATAATTTTATTCATTATAAGGTAGCCAAGGAATTAAATTGTTTCCTATACCCAGCACCAGAATGTCAAGTGATGGTTGCAAATGGAGGAACTGTAAATTGCTCTGGAAAATGCCATAATATCAAGCTAACCATGGGGGAATATGTATTGACTAGTCCAATGCTTGCCATTCCTATGGGAGGTGCCGATGTTGTACTAGGAGTACAATGGTTACAATCTTTGGGGACGGTAGCTTTTAATTTTCAAGAACTTTTCTTGAAATTTTCTTCAGAAGGAAAGGAAGTCGAATTACGGGGTATTGAAGGGAAGCCGGGAAGGATAATAAGCTCTAATGTCATGACAAAGCTTCTAAAGAAAGAACAACGAGGCGTAATTGCACAATTATGCTCACTAGACGTTCCGACATCAAAATCATCTATTTCAGCAGATCTCCAACAAGTCTTGGACAATCATTCCAAGGTGTTTGAAACTCCCAAAGGACTCCCACCTATTCGTGATCATGATCATGCTATTCATTCGATTCCAGGAAGTGTTCCTCCAAACATCAGGCCTTATAGATATCCTTACTTCCAAAAGAGCGAAATTGAACGTATGATTGCAGAAATGTTAGAGGCGGGTATAATTCAACCTAGTCAAAGTTCTTTCTCTACTCCCGTAGTATTGGTACACAAGAAGGATGGATCATGGCGAATGTGTCCGGATTATAGGGAGCTCAATAAGCTCACCATTAAAGATAAATTTCCCATTCCTGTGATTGATGAATTATTGGATGAATTACATGGAGCAATTTATTTTACCAAGTTGGATCTTCGTTCAGGATATCATCAAATTAGAATGAAGACTCAAGATATTCCAAAAACAGCATTTCGAACTCATGAGGGTCATTATGAATTTTTGGTCATGCCTTTTGGCCTTACCAATGCACCTTCTACATTTCAAGGGTTGATGAATTCCATTTTCAAACCCTTCCTTAGAAAATTTGTGCTAGTATTTTTTGATGATATACTAATCTACAGCAGTTCTTGGAAGGATCATGTTGAACATGTTGATAGGGTGCTCAAACTATTGCAGGAGAAACAATTATATGCAAAAAAATCCAAATGTTTCTTTGGAGTACAAGAAGTGGAATATTTGGGTCATATTGTATCTCACGAGGGTGTTAAGGTAGACCCTAACAAAATTAAAGCCATTAAGGAATGGAAAGTCCCCACAACCATAAATCAGTTGCGAGGATTTCTCGGGTTAACAGGGTATTATCGCAAGTTTGTTAAGAATTATGGGAGAATAGCAGCATCTCTAACAACATTATTGAAGAAAGATGCATTTTCATGGACTCCTGAAGCAACTAAGGCCTTTGAACATCTTAAAGAGGCAATGTGCCTAGCACCGGTCTTAGCTACGCCAGACTTCACAAAAACCTTATTGTGGAATGTGATGCCTTAGGAAATGGAATTGGTGCAGTTTTAATGCAGGAAGGAAGACCCATTGCTTTTGAAAGTCGTCCAATCAAAGGAAAGTATTTACAGAAACCTATTTATGAGAAGGAAATGTTAGCAATACTGCATGCACTAAAGAAATGGCTAACTTACCTAATGGGAAGACACTTCAAGGTAAAAATTGATCATGATAGTCTTAAACACTTTTTGGAACAAAGACTATCTTCAGAAGAGCAGCAAAAATGGGTCACAAAGATGTTGGGTTATGACTTTGAAATAATCTACAAAAAGGAAAGCTTAATGTTGTTGCAGATGCACTCTCAAGAAAGAATGAAGAGGTGGAAGCATTGCTTTGTGCCATTTCTATTATCCAACCAGACTGGATAACCGAAGCAAGAGATGAATGGAAGAAGGACAAAGATGTATGGACACTCATTCAAAAGTTGCAGCAAGATCCTAGTACATCTGATACATTTAGTTTGAAAAATGATTCCTTATGGTACAAAGATCGCTTATATCTTTGTAAGAATTCCCAACTAAAACAAAAGATTCTTCTGGAATTGCACACTTCTCCTTTAGGAGGACACTCAGGATTTTTAAAACTTACCACAGGGTGAAGAAAGAATTTTTTTGGGATGGCCTTAAATCTGATATTCGAAAGTTTGTGGCGGAATGTTTGGTTTGCCAACAGAATAAAGTGGAAACAATTAAGACCCCAGGACTTCTACAACCTTTATCCATTCCATGTCAACGTTGGGAGGAGATTTCAATGGATTTTATCACAGGTTTACCTAAGTCCGAAGGAAAGAGTGTCATCATGGTGGTAGTTGATAGACTTACCAAGCATGCACACTTTTGTGCATTATCTCATCCATTTAAAGCAAGTACAGTTGCTACTACATTTGTGGACAGAATTCAAAAGCTACATGGAAGCCCAAGGGTTATTGTGAGCGATAGAGATCCCATTTTTACGAGAAATTTTTGGACGGAGTTATTTTCTTGTTTGGGTACTCAATTAGCTCATAGGTCATCTTATCATCCTCAATCTGATGGTCAAACAAAGATAGTAAATAAATGTTTGGAAGGATATCTTCGTTGTTTTGTATCTGATAAACAAACACAATGGGTCAAGTGGTTACCTCTCGCTGAATGGTGGTATAACACTTCCTTCCATACTGCAGCAAAAATGACCCCATTTATGGCACTTTATGGATATCATCCACCATCAATTACATCATCTTTAAGGGAAAATTCGAAGGTTCAAGCAATCGAAGATCACATCGAGCATCAGCAAGAAGTTCTCCAACTCTTAAAGGATAACCTGAATTTGGCACAAAATCGAATGAAACAACAGGCAGATCAACATCGCAGCGAGAGAAGTTTTGATGTAGGAGATCGGGTATTTTTACGGCTACAACCATATAAACAAATGTCCCTCAAGCTACCTAAGAAGGATAATAAATTATCGCCAAAGTACTATGGTCCTTACACGGTGTTGCAAAAGATTGGTACTATGGCATACAAATTGGAGCTTCCTGCTTCTTCGCGAGTACATCCACTTTTCCATGTTTCATGCTTAAAGAAGGTTATAGGTGAAAATCTTCCAGTTCAAACAATATTTCCAGAACTTGATGAGGAAGGAAAAATCATATTGGAACCTGAAGCAGTCATGGAAACAAGAACTCAACAGCTACGGAATCGATCAATTTCACAGTATCTCATCAAGTGGAAGAACTTACCCACTGAAGATTCTACATGGGAGGATGAGAATTTTATACAGAAGCACCCAGAGCTACTCAAGTGTTGAGGACAACACTTTTTTGAAGGAGAGGGGCATGTTAGGTCCCTATATTACTAGTATA
Source organism: Pinus albicaulis (assembly GCA_034641835.2). Lineage (NCBI taxonomy): Eukaryota > Viridiplantae > Streptophyta > Pinopsida > Pinales > Pinaceae > Pinus > Pinus albicaulis. Next base: position 1,106,688,836 of record CM076572.1, on the reverse strand, counting down.
GTCCCTTATTGTTGTTAGTGTAACCCCTTATTGTTATTATTGTACCCTTGTAACCCCCATTTTGTTATTATTGTGCCCTTAAATTATTATTGTTAGGTCGGCTAGGATTACATCGTGGCCCACTAGGATTACATTATGGCCCCATGGACTCCTATATATAGAAAGGAGGTTTTGTAAATTGTATCATCCAAGAATTGTTCATTTATGTAATGTATTGGAGGTTGCCCCCTCGAAGAGGCTCATTTCTAAGGCGTTGATATCTCTTTTCTTCTCTTTTTGGAGCTGGTTACACAACAATTGCGAAGAGGAATAGTGTTGCAAAATTACTGGTAAGTGGAAATTAAAGGGCGTAAGAACGTTTTTGAAAAAATTTAAAACGTCAAAATTAAGTCTTCTATCCTTCCTAGCACCTCACGGAAAACAGGAATCTGCAAATTCTAGTCGTGAAATATGTGCAAAATGCCTTATGACGGGAAAAATGGAGGACTGGTCCTATGCTGCTACATGAGTTAGGGTTTCATGTGGCAAAAGGGAACCTTGCATAGTTTTTCAAGGATAGGAAAGGAGAATATTGTCAGTTAATCATCACATGAAACTTCATCACCATTTGAAAATTGTGTCCTAATTTGAAACAATAAGACTACCCAACTATTTCATTATTTAATTTTGTTAAAGATTGCAACAAGAAACAGTGAAGGAGGCATCCTGAAACATCATTCCTGATCCTAGTTGGAAAGTGATCACCTAAACTAGGTGGGGCCCACACATGTGATTTTTGTCGCAAAGTCTATTTTTAGACTATGTCTATTTTTAGACATGTCGATCATATTCTATGAGTTGCAGGATGTTATTTGGGATGGTTGGTCAAGTTGGAAAAATAGATGGATTTCTATTTTTAGACATATTGGGTGGAATCTATTTCTAGATTGCCAGTCTAAAAATAGATATGTCGAATATTATTAGCTCTTAATAATATTTGGACTCTAAACATTATCTTATTCTCTTGGAGCACTTCAGTTAAGTGCACAGATGTGGCACAACAACTGACAGAAGGAATTACGCTATTCTTGATGGTTTATTGGAGCTATTGCATTGAGACTTCAGTTAGAACTCATGTGACAGAGTTTGGTGGAGTTATTGAAGTAGTTGGTGGAGTTGTATTCAGTTTAACTCAGTTAGACACAGTTGAGCTAGTTGTATCTAGTCTAACTGATTGATACACTAGTGAGAGTGGTGTGAATTATTTAGTTAATTAATTCACCAAATAATAACTCATTAATCAACTGAAGAATACATCAGTTAACTACAATGCATGGCAGTTTTAGTGGAGACCAGTGAAGAGATAGGTGAAAGGGCAAGATAGACTATCTGTTGTGACTATTAGTGATGCATGAATTGCATCTACATATACATTGGAGTTGCCAATGATAATCATGCAATCAATGAGAGTGGGATTACATTGAATTTGTCTTTGTAATAAGCTTGGATTACGGAGTGGAGGTAGGCTAGTAGGTGGCAAAGATCGGTGCATGGATTTGCAAGATTGGGCCTGATTAGTGTATGAAGATTGTACTGTACTGAGAGCTTGTGATAAGCTTTGTTGCTTTGTATGAGATTGTCATATGATCTCCATGTTACATAATATATAGTTGGGGTTTTCAGCTTTAGGCTTTCCCGTTAAACAACTGTGTTATGTGTGTTTTTATTGCTTCATGTGTTTTGCAATTGTTGATTAAATTTCCGCAAGAATTATAGTGGAAGGATTCTGTATTTTGCAAGAAGATAAATATTGTGAGATCAAGAGAGTCTGGATATATACATGCTTAATGTATATAATTTCTACAAATTTTGATTGTGTAATACAAAAAAATATCCTAGATAACTTAAATAATGTAAGCACTTTTGTAAAAATTTAGTGGAGAGAACCTTCAATTACATTTATTTTGAAGTTCCACTTGCATTTTAAGCCATTTTAATTAGTCTTTCATGGCTATTCTAGTAAAAATTTCAACCTCTTGTAGAAATTTGTTTGTCAATTGTATTAGAAATGCAAAAATCAAATGTAAATAAAAATGATTTGAAATGCAAAAATCAAATGCGCGCTACATAAAAATGATTTTTAAAAAAACTACATTAATGTCTGATATCACGCGCGCATTTGCCCTCAACTCTTGTAGAACAGCATTCGCCCTCAGCTCTTGCAGAACAACATTCACCCTCAGCTCTTGCAAAACAACATTTTCCCTCAGCTCTTGCAAAATGGTAAGTTCTTACTGCAGGCCCTTCCTCCTATAGTAGGGTTGACCCTATTTGGGTTTTTTTGGAGCCTCTGAGAATACAAAGGTTGTGATTGATTATGGGGCACTGCCTATATTTGTGGAACTTCTTACCTCTGGTAATGATAATGTTCAAGAACAAGTAGCACGTTTATTTTAGAGGCATAAAATTATTCTTCCCAACTATCTTTATATGTCTGTAATTTTGGAATTTGATTTAAAAAACTAGTACCCAACTTTGAGTTCAACTGGTGTTCGTGTAAGGCTGTTTGGGCTTTGGGAAATATTGCTGGAGACTCTGCAACATTTAGGGATATTGCCCTCAGTCATGGAGCTCTGAGGTAGGTGCTTGCCCAGTTGAATGATACTGCCAGAATTTCAATGATAAGGAATGCTACATGGGCTCTGTCAAATTTTTGCCGTGGTAAACCCCAACCACTATTCAAACAGGTAAGCAAAATACATTTTCTGCCTCTTCTTCTTAGTTCGCAGATACTGTGGATTTTTTATATATATCTTGGTGCTTGGTAGATTTGGACGTAATATGGACCTAGGTGCTTGTTCATTACAATGAATCCGTCATCAGGTTTTAGAAAATGCTCAGAAATTTGGGTTTCACAAGGGGATTACCCTTGCTTGAAATTATCGATTATCAATCACATTCAAAAAAAGTCTTTCGTAGCATTGCTGAGCTCTTTGTAGGTGAATTTCCGAGGCAATTTCACAATATCTGAACTAAATTTTTCTGTCCTTTTCAATACTCTGCGCTTGTAACATAACCAGACAAAAAATCTAGTGGCCAATGCAACAACAACAACACCTCCTGTTGCAATGCCTGCAATTCACCCTCTTTTCACGCATGAATGACTATGGCACCCTCTTTTGTGAACAGGTACTGGAGCTGAAGGTACTGGTTTCCATTAGGATCGTGGAATTCAACATCCAAAATAGTATCAAATTCCACTGCAATAGTATTCCCCGGCGAGGGCAACAGTTCATTGAGACCTATTGGAATCATAATCCCCAAATAGCCTCCAGGGCTATCCAGAGTGTGATCATCTGGAGCAATAAAAAATGCTAATCCATCCCCAATTGAAACAAGAACAGGACCCACATTGGTTACAGAAAACGAGAAACACGTTTTGAAAGAAGAAGAAACTTTTGTATTAGGGTCCAGAAATCTAACTAGTCTATTGTACAATGCCCTACCTGCACTTCAAATTGGTACTCCCAACTCCATGCTAAGGCTCACTGTGCTATTCTTCAGATGAGCATCTTAACCTGAATTTTGATTCCAAAAAACCCAAGTCCCCTGTTCTATGCCCAAGACCTCTGTTACAACGAGTATAGTTTTGAGCGAAATACTTCACAATAGGAAGCAAAAGAAACATCACAAAATTTCTCTGCTTTAGACTGATAATTTTCTGTGCGAAAATTCAACTGCGGACAGTAAAAACATAATATCAAACACAACCAATCCACAATGGAATTTGAACATGAGGATTTATAACCACAGAAAACCCTCTCCAGGTTAAAATAATTCCAGAATGGCTTTAATATTCTACTAATGAGCGCTTACAACACCATAGTAATTACTGTCACAATGAAATATGCTGGAAGCAAAGCCCTTGTATAGTTTCTACATTTCCACAGTGGAAGCAAGAATCTTGCTATCTCTCATGATCTGGTTCTGTGGTCAAATCCTTTGTTGTGGCTATCTTGTTCTGCTAAACGTGGATCTGTCTTATATTTGGCTCTGGTTCTCATTTAGGATCATGGCTATCTGATCTTGCTGTGGCTTTGATTATACAAAATTGTTCAATAGGAAATTGTTGACTCTGCTATATATAGGAGCTTCAATGGGTGCTCTCAAACACTTTTTTGGGCAGCTTTGTTTTGTCTCTGATTCAAGGCAGAACTATGTTGGCCTTGGTTTTTTAGTCCTTGGAACTTATTTCTCTCATATTTTCCATCCTATCCCCAGTTTGCTACCGAGAAAGACATAAATTCACGATATCAAAATTGACTATTTTTGGCCATTTATCTTTAGTAATGGTACAACTTTAATTCGGTGCATTCATACAGTATATGAAGAGCAGTCTCAAGCTTTTATTCAGTGTTTTAGCATAACTACTACATTTAACTGCCATGCTCTAATATTTATATCAACCATAAGAATTCTTAAGGTAGTTCCACATTTGTGAAGTAGAAGGAATGCTTCTGACAACTTCTTATCATAGTGGTACAATTTTGTTCACAGTTTATCTTTTATAAACCTCCAATTTTCCAAACGTAGTAGAGACTACAGTTTGCATCTCAAATTTTGGACAAATCTGTTTAGTATTCTACAAAAAATGCATTAAGAATAAAAAAATCCCACAATTTGTAAAAAGCCCACAATTTTGTAAAAAGCTCACAATTTTGTAAAAAGCCCACAATTTGTAAAAAGCCCACAATTTTGTAAAAATCCCACATTTTATTAAAAATATAAACAATTTGTAAAAAGCCCACAATTTTGTAAAAAGCCCACAATTTGTAAAAAGCCCACAATTTTGTAAAAAACCCACATTTTGTAAAAAACTCACAATTTGTAAAATGCCCACTTTTATTTTCTTTTTGCTTATATATTGAGATCCCATTGAGTTCAACAAGTCTTGGGTTTTCTACACCATTGAGAGAGATTTATTATTTTCTTTATAGGATAATTTGCATCAATGGAAGAAAACATTGGAGGTGGAAAAAAAATTCAAAAGGGTGAAAGGGGTGATGGTAGAGTTTATTTCCCTTGTAAAAAATGTTGTATGAGAAATAATGTTAGAGTTTTAATAGCAAAAACAACAATGCATTGTAGGAAATATGGGCACATTGATGGTGGATCGAATGACTATCGTCCCATGGTAATTAATTATCTATCTTCATTTTGATTATATCGTAAAATTTTATATTATTTTAATATTTTTTATATGCGCACTAATGTTTAATTATTAATGTTTGTAATTTTCATAAAGGCACAGTTGCCCCCCAAATTTTTTCAGATGATCAACCAACTTCCACAGCTAAATAGTAGTAGATTAGATGATGTTGCACCAATACAAGAGAATATTGAAGCAAATATTAGTATTGGAAATGATGTTGTACAAGGTGAAGAACATGAAGCGAATGATGAAGGTAATTTTAATGATCCCATGGAGGTAGATCATGATGACAGTAATGAGACAGTTCACATTAATGATGGGACAAATCAAATGCTCCAAGACTTGTATGGTGAGTCAAATGATGATGGTGGAGATAGCAGTGATGGTATTTATGATGTACCTCTGATTGAAAGGTCAAGTGAATGACTTTTTGAACACTCAAATGCAACTCTTCTCTCTGCTACATTGTTGCTGGTGAACTTAAAGGTTATGAATAATTTGTCGAACAGATGTATGACACAACTCCTAAGGTATGCAATATGTATATATGATCACATATATGTAAATGTTGATTATTTTCCCTTTTTTTAGTTGTAATAAATGTGTAAAATAATAACTTATATATATATATATATATATATATATATCAAAACCGGCCGGTGAGGAGGGCTACCGGTTGGAACCGGCCTTGCAACCCGGTCAATAGCCTATTCTCACCTGTTTTGGCCGGTTAACCGGACCTAACCGGCTGGTTAAGTACGTAACCGACCGGTTTATGCATAAACTGGTCGGTTCTGTACTTAACCGGCCGGTTAGGTGCTCCTCCATGAGTTGCAAATTCCTCAGTGTCTCCTCCATGAGCTGCAAATTCCTCTATTATACTAGCAACAAACTTGTCTAATAACTCATATTCAATACCTTATAGTAGCAACAATACACATGATGACTGATAAATACAAGGTTGGCTAGCATAAAATCCCTGGCAGCATGCAACTCATCAAGTGCACTTGTTGTAGAGGTAAATCCCCTCTGCGGACAGAGGCGATCCCTACTAGCCCAAATCGGGTCTAGCAACAATCATATCATGCTAAGGCACAGGTTCCTAATTACAATAAACCAACTTGCGATGAAGGCCTACCTCAAGTCCAACGCTGTTGTTTGTAGAGAAGATGGCGCTCCCGTTTCCTTGCTTCAGCAGATCACAATCCTCTCGCTCGCCGCGATCGAACACTTGCACACACAAGAAACATGACAAACACAAGCGTAAAACCCAATATATGCAATTATGTATCAGTCAGAGAAGACACAACTCATGATCATAATGAAAAATACGAGTGGAACCATAACCAATAGTCGCTTATCATTAATTCATACAAAGGAAAATACAACCTGGCTTTGACGCTGAATCTTCCTTCGGCGAGTCGTCAGCGGAATACGTCTCGGTAAAGCTTGTCAGGAATGGGGACAAGACTCTCTCTTCGATCGTCAATCTCCTTGCTACTGATTTGGCACTATGAGGACTATTGCAACATTCTTTAGGCTATGAAGGCTCTTGGAGACTAGCTTGCAAAGGGAAATGGCAAGCTTATATAGATGGTGGAAGGGGAGTTGGGATCCCTACAATCATGGGATTGGCTCTATCCTCAAGGAAGCTTCCATGAGAGGTGGAAAACTACTTCCTCTACATGGAGAACCAGAGCCAAACGTCCCAACTAGATTTAGAGTCCAGCTCAAGAGTTTGTTGGAGTCAATCTTCCGCCATTTATTTTTGAAAAACACTCCTTATTAAGCCTGGCCATTGAGACAGTGCGCCAATTGGCGCGCCCTCTGTGGAGGATTTCCCCCATTGGTGTGGGTATGACACTGAGCAGTCGCACCAAGGATAAAAAGGATATTTTTAGGGTTTTTCACAAGGAGTTGTCTTCAGAGGAATGAAAGTCCATGTCTAGGGGAATGCCATGAAAGTGTTTTCAGATCATGTCATTGCTCATAGGTCATGGAATAAGCCCTACAATGTGCAGGATGGGGAATTGCAGGGACGATGAAAAATTGCTGTGTAACAGATGCCCCCTAAAGCATGAGGCCCGAAAGAGAGAGAGGGGTGAAATGCTTTATGAGAATGTGTCCAACTGAAAACACTGCCGTCAGAAAACCTGCGTAGAGAAGTACAACTGATATCTCAAATACATGATATATATGTGGTATGGGCGCAACCATCCATAACAGAGTATACAAGAATCAAGATCCAAGGCATGGACGCAGCCATCCAGTAAGGACTGATAAATAGACTTAGGTATGGTCATAGCCATCCAATCAGTGAGTCATGTAACCAATCAGAATAATCCACAAAATCACAGCCTAGATCCTATCAGACAAAATCCAGGGTCTTGCGCTCCATCTCGACCCGAATAAAGTACAAGTTCAAGCATGTGAATAGGTGAGCTGAAGTCAGACATGCAAGAACATCACCTGATTACCAACCAATGATGAAAGTTGTTAACAGACGCGAGAGATACCACCAATAATGACAATGGCCCTCAAGGTACTATAGGTACAATCTACGGCATGTGAATCAGTGAGCTGGCGTCAAACACTCGTAGAATCACTCGATCGGAGGCCAATGATGAAAACCTCACGTTGAACGCGAAGAACTTGCCATTGAGGCATGCAGGCTCCAAGGTACCAGAAGGGAGTCTCTAGATCAACTTCTTGGATAATGGGCTGAAGTCGACAGGAAGTGACCTTGATCGAAGGTGGGCCATAGTGTTTCCCACATCATCGACATGAGACAAAGGAGTATAATGTTTTTGTGAATGAAGATCAGATGAGAATTAGAGGAAGGTTGAAATTCTACAGAGGTCAACTTCTCTTGAACATATCGACGGCACGACAGTGGATTTGGCAGTATTTGACATCAAAAGATCAAAGGTCATGATGAAAAGGCAAAGAGCAGATGAGAGGTCAAAAGGGATTACCCAAACCCACATAGGCAAGTGGAAAAATGAGATGAGATGTCCCCAACCGGACACGGATGCAGACAAGTGCCATGTTCAAGAGTGACATACTGCCGACACGACAATGATGCTGGTTCCATTTTTCCCCACCATTTCTGGTGAGTACCTCTTTATTTTTACACAAGCTTGAAGAGGATACCATATTCTTGTCATATAAGTTCATCGTTCGGACGAATCCATCCTAGTACATTTAACGAGCCCTAGGAAGGAGGAACTCGAATATCGTCATTACGACTGAATCCAATGTCATCAGGGTTTAACGAGTCTGACAAAGGGAGAACTCAATGTCTTTTCATATTTAGAGAGTTTGAAAAGACAACAGAAAATTAAACTACAATGGTCCCTTTTCGTAGGTAGTTCCTCAGATCCGAAAAGGTAGAAAACTATGTCTGAGAAAACCTCCTAGTCGCGATAGGCTAGGGTATTCCTTTTTCGTAAGTAATCCATCCCAGCCCGAAAAAGGGGTAAACGTATACTGGGTAGATGTCGTTTCATGTCCACTTTAACGAGATCAAAACAACAAGGGACTCGACAATCTTTTCATGTTTAGAGAGTCAAAAAAGAGCTAAAAGTTGACTCCTCCTGGAGGAACGAGTGGTATAAAGGGTAGAAACTGGTTCCGGTAATGGTGGAACTCCTCATAACAAGTAAAGGTTAAGAGGCTGGCTAACAAGACCACTCATTGCAGCGGTTCCTCAGGAATGGGTAAAATAACCAAGTGAAGGCATATGATCGGCCAAGTAGATAGTGACGATGGAGTGAGAAAACCAAGGCTCATCTGGCAAAAACATGCTGATAAAATGGCAATCACAAGAGGTAAAATGGGAATGGTTTCATTTTTACAAAAGCTTTAAATCAAGAAACTTTGCTTGAAGTTGGTTTCATTTTTACACAAGCTTGAAACAAAGATAAACTATGCTTGAAACTGGTTTCATTTTTACACAAGCTTGAAATGGAAACAAACTATGCTTGAAAAAGTAAGCATACTGACATGGTGACTCAATTCGAGTTTGGATAGTGAAGCTTCGGTCCATATGAGAAAGCGAGATGGAGTGAAAGTTCAATTTACGAGATCAAGAGAAAGACTCGACTGGGATTTTATGAGATCTTATCAAAGACTTGAATTGAATAGGAATGTGTTTCATTATTTTAACGAGGTTGACACATTAAAGAACTATCCTCAGGACACCTTGTTTCATGGTTTAAGGAGCTTGACACAAGAAAACTAACTATGCTCTGGCAACCTTGTTTCATTTTTTAAGGCTTGACCTGAAAGACAAGGAACTGATATACGACAGACCTTGTTTCATTTTTTAAGGAGCTTGACACAGGAAAATAACCATGCTCTGACATACCTTGTTCCATTTTTTAAGGAGCTTGACACAGGAAAAGAACCATGCTCCGACAGACCTTATCATAATGAACAAGAAGTCATCGCTTCCAAGAGTTCCACTTGCGATGGAAGGAAAACATCCTGGAAGTCAGGACCCAATGCCCCCAGCACCTGATGCACAATGGCACTATCACTGGGTACATGCATGGGGTAGGTCGCCACATAGTTGACCTGTGGTGGGGCAGATACAACGGGTGGATAAAAACCAAGAAGGGATGATGGCGGGCCAGCTGCCACATCAGGACCAAAGAACGAAAGCTGATCAATGGTCACAATCTGTCCTTCATGTGGAAAACAGACCACACGAAAAAGGGAGGAGACAAGCGCTCCCATGGCATAGGTGTAATCGCGCCCCAAGAGAAAATTTAAATCCAAGGGGCCTGTAACAACCATCACATCCATATGGATGGTTTTAACTCCCAAAGTAACAGGTAACCTTGGCAGGATCCCTAACGGTTGAATAGTTCTTCTGTTAAACGCCAACAGATTCTACGTAACAGGCACAAGCGACGGCGAACCGAAATATTGCCAAGTAGTTGAGGATAGAACAATAACAGATGCGCCTTCATCTATAATCGTGCTGGGTACAACCAGACCAGAGGTTTGTACCGTTATCTCGAAAGGCACATAAGACGGAAGGTGGTATCCTGCAAATCGACTCCAATCGAAGGAAGCGACCAAACTACTTGGAGGGGCTACCATCGAATCGAGAAGGTCTTCCCTTGGTGTTACAGAAGAAGAAGGAGCATCCTCCATGACCTCCATTTCGAAGGCGGGAGGAGTATCCTCCGGGACCTCCATCATGGGAGGCGGAGGAGCAGTTTCTTGAGATATAGGGACAGGAGAATCTTTCTCCACATCCAAGGAATATGAAGAAATGAGAAGAACCTGAGGGATGTGAGATGCACTCTTGAAAATACAGGTGCTAACGAACAGGGCTAACTCATGATCCCCGACCAATGGTTGGTCGAGCAATTCTGAATAGAATTTAAAAGAGGAGCGAAGGGATCGGCCAAGGATGACTCTTGACCAAGTTGTAGGATCAACTAGTGGAGGACTCAAAGACAACTTCTTGTAACATTTGAAGCGCGGTGCGAAGCCGTTGAGTTGTCCAAAGCCGCTTGGCTTCATCCATATACGGGCAAAGGTGAATGGCATGGTGCCCTTCACAGAACTTGCAGGGATTGGTAATCTTACCCTACTTCTTAAGAGTTTTACCAGCACTAGCTGAAGACGTGCCCCCAACCTGACTCCCGGAAGCCAAAGGCAACAGCGGATGACCGTTGGACCATTCTTCAAGCACATTGGGAATGCCAGGGCAGTCTCAAAGAAGATGGTCTCCCGTGCACAACATGCAAGGGAACTTGAATTTCCGCGGAGGGTTGGAAGGTTTATCGATGGAAGGCTTCTTAGGCGCAATAGCCACAGAGCTAACCTCTCCTTTATCAGACTTCTTCTTCTTCTTCTTAGCCACCTGGTTACTCAAATATATACTTTCACTAGGCAAAGTAGAAGAGGAGGACGTAGAAATAGGCGAAGAGGGGGAGAGGTCCACCTTAGAATCAACATGATGTTGTTCAGGCGGAGGAACTGATTGAATAGTAGACGAGACATTTAGGACCACAGAGGTTGAAAACAACCAAACAGGCAACCCAACAGTTATCCCAGGAAGGAACAATGTTGCCATGTAAGGAGCACCAACATTTCCAAAAGGAGGAAAATGACCAGGATTCCCATTGGAGGGGATTCCTTGGTTGGTGAACTCCAGAAAAGTTGCCATCAACGAATCAAAACCGCACATAGGCTAAAAAACAAGGCACACAATCAAAAGGTCAACAAGCAAATTCTAAAAGGGCATGTGATCGCAGGTGATTTATTTTACCACAATGAAACTTAGAAACTTCACCATTTCATGTTTTAAGAGTCGAAAAACGGATGAAAGATGACTCTATCTCTTTCAGTTTTGAAGCAAGCGTGAAAGGACAAGTGCTTGATGATATTTTCAAATTTAAAGAGTCAGATAAGATCAAAATGACTACTAAGGAATGCTAGGCAAAGGGTGTACCAAATAACCGTGAACTGCAATATACACCTTGGTTTCAAAATGAAAGAGAAATTAACCAAGGACTTAACGTACGTGCAGGCAATCTCCCCGAATGCTGTGTCCGGTGTATCACGGGTATAGGGCGACAGACTCAGCTTCCTATGGATAAAGGATAGAAACCTAGTGGGGTCTCCCTTTATATACGCGACGGTATGTGGAGCACAAGTCCGTACTAGTGTTGTCTAAAGCCAAGAGGCGAACGACAAATACTGGGTTTAAAGACGCCGGAACACGTCTTTAGCCTAGACCACTAAATATTTCGTTAATGTTTCAATGCTACCTTAGTGTAAATTGAATAAATTTTAATGTTTATCTTCAATTATGTTTCAGTTTTCAGGCCCTAGCGAGTGTTATATGACAATCTCCTATATGCAACTATATGACAAAAGAAATGCTTCAATTCGATGAATGCTATCTAGTTAAGGGAAGAGCTTCAAACAATGATGCAACAAACAACAACACTGTGAACGAAATATTTCCAAACTAGATGAATTTCACTATCCAAAAGTAATTTCAAACATTCAACGATGCGAATGATGCAATGTAATCTATGCAAAATCCTCTTTTTCGAAAACTATGCAATTGTAATCTATGCACAATTTCCTTTTTCTTTTCAAATGATAAGAATGCACTCAATGCATTTTTCGATGAAATGAGAATCTACTTAATTCATGCTTTTAATGAAAGAGAATGCACTCAAAGCGACTTTTAGCTTTCAATCATTAAACAATGTGATCTAAGTCCAATGATAAATCTCAAAAAATACTTTTCGATGCAATGTGATCTAATGCATTTAAACGAAAATAAAACTTTGAGATGAAAACTAAATGAACGCAAATCTCCTAGATGAATGCAAAAGAGATGTAAACAAACACTAAGAATGCAATCATTGTTTCAAAACACTTTGTAACGAAATTCCTCAAAAGGTGACAAAACACAAAGAGGACTTCCAAAGCATGAGATCAAAACAAGGCATTCATTCCCTTTTACATCAAACAATCATGGAAAGAAGACATTTCAAACAATGAGCAATGTAATCTATGCTCATACAGTGAAAATACCGGAAGGGAAAGACACACTGGTGAAGGATTTAGGGAAAAAATCTCAATTTCCACACACCCTGAGATTGGCACGACTTTATCACTGACAACTAGCGCCAACTGGCGCGACTTGCTCACTGACAACTAGCGCCAATGGAAAATTGGCGTGGGTTGCTAACTGACAACAAGCGCCAACGCTTGAAAATGAAAAAACAAAGAATTTCTCCCAACCAAGACCAGACTCACCACTTCAAGTAGAATCTCCAAGACTCAAATGAACCATGTAATCTAGGCTCAAAGCGAGACAAAGTGGAATTTGAATGAAGAAGAAGCCAATCACTCAAATAACGCAATAAAGCGATAGACAACCACCAAACGAATGCAGAGGAGCAATCACAAGGCTGACTAAACAGACAGAAACCACAAACTCCCAAGGGAGGCTCGACGCACAATAGCACCTAGATGCCCTAGGGCTAAAATGTAAAATCGATAGAAACGGGCATACAACCAAAGGAAGAAGGTCACAGTCAGTCAAACAAGGCTCCATAACACTCAAGCAGTCGAAAAAATGAAAACAAAACCATAGATCAGGCTTAGAAATCTCAAAACCAAGCAAACCCTAGCACCTTTCAGCATTGGCGCGAATGTCAGGCTGAAACTAGCGCCATGACAGGATTTGCGCGGGTAGTAAACTGGCAACTAGCACCAATTGGCGCGACTGTCAGGCTATTAAGCGCGCCAGTCAAGTTTGTCATGAAAAAATAAAAATAAGAAATCCAAGAAGCAAACCAGTGATGTTGGAGCTCAAACCAAAAGCCAAACTCTCGAAAAGAGCCAGCCAAAAGAGCTGATCAAGCAAGCAAAGTCAAGAATCGACCGAAAGACAAGACAATACTCCAAGTGTTCAGTTCATAAACTAAACCGGAGATTGACTGAAGCAGCATTCATCTACTTTCTCTAATGCAGATCAAGAGCGTTTCGAGGGCTATCTGGCTAACTTCAGGCTCCGTCTGTAGTTTATAAAGCAAACAACAAGCCAACTCCCCAGCGGAGTCGCTAATTTGTTGTAGAGGTAAATCCCCTCTGCGGACAGAGGTGATCCCTACTAGCCCAAATCGGGTCTAGCAACAATCATATCACGCTAAGGTGCAGGTTCCTAATTACAATAAATCAACTTGCGAAGAAGGCCTACCTCAAATCCAACGTTGTTGTTCGTAGAGAAGATGACGTTCCCGTTCCCTTGCTCCAGCAGATCACAATCCTTTCGCTTGCCACGATTGGACACTTGCATACGCAAGAAACACAACGAACACAAGCGTAAAACCCGATATATGCAATTATGTATCAGTAAGAGAAGACACAACTCATGATCATAATGAACAATACGAGTGGAACCATAACCAATAGTCGCTTATCATTAATTCATACAAAGGAAAATACAACCAGGCTCTGACGCTGAACCTTCCTTCGGCGGGTCGTCAGCGGAATACGTCTCAGTAAATCTTGTCAGGAATGAGGAGAAGCCTCTCTCTTCGATCGTCAATCTCCTTGCTATGGATTTGGCACTATGAGGACTATCAAAGCTCTTGCAACATTCTTTAGGCTATGAAGGCTCTTGGAGATTAGCTTGCAAAGAGAAATGGCAAGCTTATATAGATGGTGGAAGGGGAGTTGGGATCCCTACAATCATGGGATTGGCCCTATCCTCAAGGAAGCTTCCATGAGAGGTGGAAAACTACTTCCTCTACATGGAGAACTGGAGCCAAACGTCCCAACTCGATTTAGAGTCCAGTTCAGGAGTTTGTTGGAGTCAATCTTCCGCCATTTATTTTTAAAAAACACTCCTTATTAAGCCTGGCGTGGGTACAACACTGAGAAAATGCGCCAGTTGGTGCGCCCTCTTTGGAGGATTTCCCCCATTGGCACGGGTATGACACTGAGAAGTCGCACCAAGGATAAAAAGGCTATTTTTAGGGTTTTTCACAAGGAGTTGTCTTCAGAGGAATGAAAGTCCATGTTCAGGGGAATTCCATGAAAGTGTTTTCATATCATGTCATCAAGCCAATAAAGTCGTGAGCCCTCCAATGTGCTGTAGATGGGGAATGTAGTGGACGGACAAATGTAAAAAAGATTCTGATGACAATTTCTGTTCTCAAAAAAATCAGTAGCAACCTTATTTCACACTCAGCTAGGAACTGTCAGACCCTCTCTCTCTGCTCACACATAGCAGCAGCATAAATACAAAACCTTTCACACACCATACAAGAAATTTGATCATGGCATCAAGACTGATGCAAATGGCCTGACGCCACTCAAGGGACAACAACATACAACCTAATGAAAATGTTACTCGCAATAATAAACTGACCACTAGAAAATTCCCGCTTGGAAATGCACTAAAATGGCCACTAATTTTTCTGGGTTTTAATGAATCTTTTCAGTGATAAATTTCATCAAACACATTGTGAGCAGACTGTTTAAGTTGTAATGCTCTCTCAACTTGTTAAAAATAGCACTAATAGTGGGTTTCATAAACCAATTTAGTACCTCTAAGTGTTGTAGATGTTTTTCTAGAAATTTATTGCCAAGCAAACATAGATAATGAAGAATACAAGATCTTCAAAATGTTGTTCTGATATATATATATATATATATATATATATATATATACCGAACCCGAATTGTCTTTAAGGCTGATACAATGAATTGAAAACAGATCTAAGTAGGGACAGATTGTATATTATAATATTAACTCAACAATAAAACATAGTGAATAATATAAGAGAAACCTGATACATTACTTCAACAAGTTTTCTTATGTATTTTTTGATGATATGTATTGCATTTGGTGCCATTTTGATATATTCACCTTTGCATGGTATATAAATGAGCAAAATTTTCATATTTTGTCTCTATTGGCTTGGAATCATGGTTGCAAATCTTAAAAATATTTTTCTTTTTTATTAAAAAATAATTATTTAATGTATTTTTTTTTAAACCGGTTTATTGAGATCTGACCGCTACCGGTTAGACTGGTTCTGGTTCGAAACCCGGTTCATTAGCTCCACCGGTCTGGTCACCTGTTCCGGTTTTGATATATATATATATATATATATATATATATGATTAATAATCTTTACAAGACACCAGTTTTTGTTTATGTTGTAGATTGTTGGGTGAATATTTGTTACCATCACCAAATACTTTACCTCGAACATATAGAGATCTACGTGCCATTATGAAAGACTTTGGAATGGAATATAACACTATAGATGCATGTCCTAAAGATCATATTATATATTACGGAGAACATGCGTTGAAAACAGAATGTCCGAAATGTGGTACCAGTAGATATCGAACAGATCAACTAACCAAAAAGGTGCCTCAAAAGGTTCTTCGTCATATTCCCATAATTCCACGTTTGCAAAGAATGTTCAGGTGTAACAGCATAGCACAGTTTACGGATTACCATTCAAATAATATAAGTGGAGATGGTGTTCTTCGAATGCCTGCAGATGGTTCTGCATTTAGAGAAATCAAGGAAAAATATGTAGATTTTAAAAATGAACCTCGTAATTTCAGGCTTTCATTGTCAGCTGATGGTGTTAATCCATTCAGAGAGCTTAGATCTACTTACTCAGTGTGGCCTATTTTCGTTATCAACAATAACATTCCTCCTTGGATGTCAATAAAGAGGGAGCACATAATGTTGACTATGATTATTCCAGGTATTTGATACATTATTTATTTGAATGTAACATTTTCATTTCTCTCGTTGTTTGAATAAATATATATTTTATTTATTTACTTACTTATATCTACATATATCATGGGAGTAATTATTATGTTCCGTAATTTTGAACAATTAGGTAAGTACCAGGTCAAAGATATGAATGTATATATTGAGCCTCTTATCGATGAGCTAATACAATTATGGCATGGCATCACTATGTATGACATCACTAAGCCAATCAAGCAGAAGAGATTTCAATGTCGTGGAATGCTTGTATGGACAATTCATGATGCCCCAGGACTAACACATGTTTGTGGTATGTAATATTTCGTTGCACTTTAATATAATACATAATTATCTAAATTAGATATACCATATTGCATGTTTTAAAAATGATCTCCTAGTATATTAATTGTTATTGATCCATCTATTGCAGGTCTTCAAACAAAGGGTATATTTGCATGTCCAGTTTGTGGCCCTAAGATGAAGTATCGTCATTCGCCAGACTTAATAAAGATGGCGTTTGATGAGTTTAGGCACTTCCTCCCTAGGAACCATAAGTATCGTACTACTGAAAAACATCTTTTCAATGATAAAGAAGAAACTGGATTAAAACCACGAAGAATGACACCTCAGTTGTGGATGTTGGAATATAACAGAATTAATAATCGTCAACTTGCAGTAGGTACGTAATTTGTGTATATATATATATATTATTTGTTTATGTAATGTTTGGAATTTTTGTTTTAACTAATGAATTTATTTTATTGTATTTTATAATTAATATTGTTTTGATTTATTTTATTCTTTGATATCAAGGTCATCATCTCGGTGAAGGTACTAATATTGTACTTCCACCTGGAATGAAATGTTATCCTTCTCAATTCGCGAGGTTTCCCTACTATGAGGACCTAAAAATAGCTCATTTTTTTGATACAATGCATGTCGGGAAGAATGTGACAGAAATGTTATGGCAAACCATAGATGGTGCACATGATAGAGATAAAATTGACAAAATTTGTGCTGACATTGAGAAATCAAATCATGCAATGAAAAGTGTGATCGACGGATCAAATAACAATGGAGGTCGAAATTATAATAATATTCCATGGTTATTAACAGAACAACAAAGCAATGATGTAAAAGAGGTCGTTAGAAGAATTAAATTTCCAACAGGTTTTACTTCAAACATAAATAATATCTTAACGAAGAAAGGTGGTTTCAGTGGGGTGAAAACACATGATTGGCATACCTTTGTTAAGGTAATTTTTTTGGTATACGTTTTTGTATGTTATTGCTTGAATACATATTTTAAATTTTCCTTTTTTCTGTTTAATTTGGAAACCAATAACGATTCATTTTTTATTGTTATAGTATGTTCTACTTGTATCTCTCCCAAACGACTTCGACAACAATGTCAATCAAGTTATATATGGTCTTAGTAAATACATGAGGTAAGTAGTTTTGATTTATATGCAAAATATAATTGCTACAATTTCTTTTCGTACTTGATGAAATGATGTATTAATTTACTTGCAATGAAATATATTTTATCTTTCATTGAAATAACCTTGCGTAATGATTTGCAGATGGTTGTCATTGAAAGAAATCCATCAAGATGAAATAAAGTATTGGAAGAGAGAAATTCCTCGGCTAATGTGTGAAATGCAAAAGTATCTACCTCCAACATTTTTCAATGCACAAGAACACTACTTGATACACCAAGTTGAGGAGATTGAAATGTGTGGACCAGAACACACAAGGTCAATGTGGATGGTCGAGAGGCACCTAAAATCCTTGAAGGCTTTGGTTAAACAAAGAGCACGACTTGAGGGTTCTATGGTGGAGGGATATGTGGTATATGAATCCATGGTGTATATTAGTCATTATCTTCCTAAATTAGCTGCGCCAGTCATGAAGGTGGTGGATTGCATTTGGGATGTGAACTCCATCAAAAAATTTGAAGAGGAGCACCTGTTGGGAAAAGGTAGAATGAAGAAAGTGAGAGGTAAAAGATTTATTATGTATAATACATATAATGTTTCATTTTTTTACATCATGTATATGATCATTATATTGATTTAGGTCTTATTCTTTCATATTTTATTAATTAATATAATTTACCATGCTTATAAGTAATATTTATTAATATTGGTGAATTATTGTTTTTTTATTCAGGTGCTCAAGATTATGAGGCACTACTTTTATACATTGCAAACAATCTTGAGTGGATGAGTGAATGGATTGAAACATGTAAAGCACGTAAAAACGGTAGGTTATCATGGCAACTACTATCTGAATTGATTAGAGAAGCGTATCGTAGTGGAGATGGGAACGTTATGGACAGGGAAATCAATTTAGCATATGGTTTGAAAGATAGAAAGGTAAGCAATTAATTCACCTATTTTATTCATTACTTATTTTATACTATATTTATAATGTGACAAGAAGTTTGATTTTTCAGTTAATTTTCATGCTGTGTAAATTATATGATTAATTATTAATTGAGAATGAATCTTTTTCATGTTTGGAATATTGCAGTTGAAACACCACAAGGCTATGTGGTGCGATGGTCGTAAATTTTGCGTTAAACAGTTGGATGATAACAGGAAAACTTCTGATAGTGGGATAAATGTAGTATTCCAGGTCACTAATGTTTCCTCCAGGAGTGAAAAACATCCTCGAGAATATGAAAATAGATATTATGGGTTCTTAGATGATATAGTTGAGTGTGACTTTAATTCCTTCAAAATAGTTTTGTTCGACGTCAAATGGTATAGGCTACGAATGAATGTACGTGATGATGATAGAACACTTATTCAACATGACAATGGATTTCCAATGGTTAAAACATCGCAGTTTGAAGCAGGAAAATATCTCTATGTTTTTCCAAGCCAATGTGAACAAGTCTTTTACTCAGAGGTTCCAGGTGAGAACGAACGGTCATTTGCTATTAGATATGATCCAAGAGGAAGGCCAATAGAGTATACTGTAGAGGAAGAAGATGATATTGATCAAGAAGAAGATGATGCAGTGGCAGATGAGAAGGAAGATGCATTGATAGACAAAGAAGATATCTTAGAATATGAACCAGGCATAGGAGATGAGGCAACAATTATTGATGATGATGTCGATGAGGATATTATTGAAAATGACATAATTGATGATGATGATGACATGGTCGATCATTTCAACACCGTTTCTGAATCAGATGTTGATCAGTTGGATGAAGATCAAGAAGATACATAAGAAGAATATTGATACAGATTTTATGTTCGAGTATGAGCTGGTATGTTATAACTTTATATTTTAATATGTAGGAATTATTGTCTTTAAATAATTTACTAATTATGTGGGTTTTTTGCATGTTGTTTATTATTTCAAACCAATAAATAATGGCTTTACTTTTTTTTATTATTTCGCAGGATTCACAGGATTCATTTGATTCTATGGTCAGGTCTTTGAAAAAACCAATTAAACGCTTAAATAGTCAAGATCTGGAAGACATGCTTTACCCCCACCATAAATTGCTGAAAAACCGGCCTTCAATTTAGCTTGCTGTGCTGAAGACGAGGGTGGATTTGCATGATAAGTTGAATGAAAATGAATCAGATATTCAGGATGTTTTTGAGGGTAGATCCATAAGCCCCATAGATGAAGATCCCATTGCTGCAGAATTTCTGTCTGCGTTGAAGCACAAGTATAGTGTTGTATCGGAATAAAAATCATAGGACAACTATACCAAGTCTAAATCAACTAAATCCCGTTCTAGTGCTCTTGAACTTACTGAATTAAATCCAGAAGTAGGATTTACAATCTCTAATGGGAATGGGTATGGCAGTTCCAATATTGGATTGGATGTCCGGAGCTCTGCAATAGGCACTAGACCTAATCGTAATGAACCCCAACTAATTCAATGTGATGAAAATATGGACTTTGATGATGATCAGGAAAACAAGCCAGAGCATTTTGGAAATATTGAAGAAAATGAAGAGGTTTCATGTGATCGATTGAATCAACTCAGCCATAAGACATCTACTGCAGGATGGTTTGTATCAGAAGGAGAATCGGTTTTGCTTTCCCATGATGATGGATGTTGCTCTTTTCACGATATAGCAAATTTAGAGGTGTGGAGGTTTTAATTATTGTACTTAATTTTGGGGTTTATGGGTGTTATAATTTATACATTTTGGGATTTTCTATTAGAAATAGGGAAAATTCTAGGGGTTAGATTATTCTCATGGTTTAAATTTCTATACTTGAAATAAAATTCACCAATTTCTATTTAAAAAAATTATTTTCCTAAATATTTGATGTAGTTTAAATAGGATGTAGTTCATTTAAAAAACTGTTGAAATTTTCTAGAAACTATGATTGGGATTTCAAGAATATTTATGCACTCTTTAAATTTTCCCTTAACATAAAGGGCAGTTGATTTATGAGTAATACTCAGTATTGTTTTTTTCAAATCTCCAGGAGAAGGCTGAATATAAAGCTCCATATGGGCTTACCCCAAACATGTGGGGTGATTGCTGGTTGATCAGAGCAGCTGGTTTAGATGGTCGCTCTGGTAAATATGTTGTGGCAGCATCTGCAGGTTGTACATTGGACTCAGGTTTCTGTTCATGGGAATTTTATAATGAAGAAATTATGGAATTCCATACTAAATCAGAGGCCTTCACTTCAACATCCAGTACCATCTCTCTAGTTTTGGCAGAGAGGGATGTCTCGGGGAGAAATTTTGGCTTTGCAAATGTTGTGCCAGAGAATCAACATTGGTGGTACAGGCCATGTGGGCCTCTTATGGTATCTACTGCCAGTGCCCAAAAGACAATTAATATTTATGATATTCATGATGGAGATCCTGTGATTTCAATGTGTTTGTTTTGAAAGTTTAGGTTTCATAGTAAATCATCAATGGGCTCTGAAATAAAGCACATTGAAATCTTCGATACATGTTTCATGCCAAAATCAGTTGTATCTTCCATAAATACACAATCTTGGACCACTCTGTATAAATATGCTTCTCAGACAATATTACATATCCCTCATTATACAGGTGGTGTTCTTACATGCATAGCAAAGGCATTGTTTTGGCAATCATTTTATAAGTCACTAGATGTTATGGGTACAAGGATCTAGGGTCTCCACATGAAACTGTGTTGCCCAGAGACTCACTCTGCCTGTCCTTAAATTTGTAAACATAGTAGTATGCCAATGATTCTTTCATTTTGTATGCATAAGACGATTTTTTGTCAAAGTACATAATTGTTTTTAAGTTTTATCCATCCCAGTTTTTTTTGTGAATGCACAGGTTTTTGGCTCAACACAGATCGGTTATATCTTTGTACTTTTTCTTTACTAACTATTTGAAATTTCTAGTTATATTTAGAGGTGTCTTTTAAGGGATGAGGGGAATTACTTGGATTTAGTGCTACCCACTCTCAATAGAGGCTTATAGTAAACTATGACACATTGTGATGTATATCAGTGGTAGTTGGGGCAGCAACAAAATCAGTTTCATGCTTCAGTAGATTTATTCTTCTTGGAAAGCTTTCAGTTGACAAAAAAAAGGGAATGAAACACGCAACCAGTCCCCTTCCTTTTATTGGACCACCTGCTTTCTTTTTATGAGAGCATCTACAGACTAAAGTTACTAGAAGTGGTCAAAAGTGAGTTTGGTTAGTTGGCAAAGTCCAACTATTCTTAGCCCTCAACAATGTTTAAATACTTCATAGGCATGCTAACCCCTCCTAGACTATGTTGCGTAAGTGGGTTTTGCAGAATTTTATGCACTTAGGGTTAGACTCAAATTTTTAAATTTGATGTAATTAGGATTATATTCAAGTGCTGGCCAAATTGGTAAAATTGATACTCATCCATAGCTGAAAGGCAGTAATATGCAGTGGAGTCATTCTATGAAATGATTCAATTTGGCATGTGAATCTCACATCTAAAGGCCATTAAAATCCCATGGATGGAGACTGATCAGGATTCAACATTGCTGTTACTATTAGTGGAGTTGGGTATGGCACAAGTACAATAAAAATACTGGCAAAAATAGTAACATCATAGATTCAGAATCTTAATCTCTATATTAAATGAGCATTAGAATGTAACTTGATTTCAGTAAAATCTCTAACAAGTTTGTTCTAAATCGGACCTGAAATGCTCACTTGTAAAGATGTTTGAGGCTTGAGGTTGTATGACACTGCAAAAATTGACTTGTTGAGTACATGATGACATTAGGTCATTGTGAAACTGGATATATGCTACTTCGGTATGAAGATTGATTGCACAAACTATGTTTTCTAAATAATGTTTCCAATGAAACCTGAAATGGCTCTTGTTACGCTGAAAACATCTGTCATATTTAATCTAATATCAATTTGAGTGACAAGAGTAGCCAAACCACATGAAAATTCTCCAAAGATGTTACAGATGCATGGAAGCTCTGGAAATTTCGCCCCTCACTATGTTATCTGTTGTAGGGGCATTAGGCCCAAGATAGCTTTTGTACATAAATAAATGTAAAGGGGGGTCTCATGTTTTATTTCCCTATGAAATTATCCATAGTTGAGATAATTTAGTTAATTTGTAGAGAAAATGTAACTGCCCAAATGATTAATGGGCACCTGAAGAGATAGTCAGTTTCAGAAGTTAAGCTAATTCTAGGAGTCTGTCTCTGTCTGTCAGAGCGTTACTCTCAGAGTTAGGAATTTGAAGAGTTTGTGAGTCATCGAGAAATTAGAATTGATTTATTGTAATTGATATAAAAATAAACCTCCGTGATAGAGTCGATAGACCTGCACAGAAGACCTACAAAGAGAACTACATAGAGCTGCATAGGGAAGAAGAAGCCATTGTATCGAAGATCTGGCCGAGGACCAGGAGAATGTAAGAAATTTCATTTATATAAGGAATCTGTTAGTATTATATGTGTGTTGATTGAGTAAGTTTTCTATGTGTGAATACATGTATGCATCCTGGTGAAAGATAATTGAAATCCCATGGTAATTAAGAAACCTTGTGATGAGGCTATGTGCATATAGACTGGTTGAGTTCTCGATGGAACACGAGCTAATGACTAAGGACTTATGAGCATTGGTGAATTCCATAGATAACTGTGTCAAACAGTTGGGGAATTTCTCTATAATCATTTGTGTGAACAGAGGGTGAATTAGGTTAATGACATTCCCGTGCACCTGTGGTAGAGCAAGGAGATGTTGTGCTCGAACCTCCGTGAGCTAGGTAAAACCTCGTAATGAGTGTTGTGAATGTGTAGGCGATTGAATGAACCAAGGACTGGTGTATCGATTTGCAGAGTCGATACTAACCTTGTCGGAACCATAAGACATAAACCGTGGCATATGTAATGCGTCGTGTCTCCTCGAAATGGTCGTGCCTGAGTTTGTTTGGTATGGCCGTGCGAAGGATGAACAATGAGGCTGAGTTTAATGGAATTAAGGTGTTGGTAAGCGGATGGAACTTGGAGTAAGAGTAGCGGACGAGCTTCCGGCATATCGCACTGCCTTTGTACAGTAAGCGGTATTCCCCATTTGGACGCGATCAATGTCATAGGCCGACACGTGGCCTTGAGCGGTTTTGAAAACCCACTCTCATCGCGAGTTAACGATCGTGCAACTAACTCGCGCGATATCTAGTTGGATCGTTGGATCATCAAGGCCAGAGCGACGTATTATCCACCGTTGGATGTGGAAAGGCCGCTAGCGCTAGGCCCCACGCATATATACGTCGACTATTTTTGTCCTAACTAAGGTTCAACGAAGGTATTAATATTTCATGGTCAAATTATGTTCATAACAATTGGAACGCCCACAATTCATAACAAATATTGGAGATTTACTGTCCTGTTTTAAAGTTTCATTTTTTTATTTTATTTTAAATTGACCCTGTCGTCGGTATACCGACAATTTGTAAGCATCGCTCTTCTAACGTTTTGAACGATTTCCATTTTCGTCGGTCTTGTGATGTCCGTAGATATTGCGACTGTTCTTCCTGGCGTCGGTATTGCGATGCTTCTGGAAAGCATCGGTCTTGCGACACTTTTGCAATGCGTCGGTCTTGTGACACTTTTGTACGACGTCGGAATTGCGACGGTTTAGAAATGTTGGAAGAGCCACGTTCAAAATGTCGGACCACATTTCGTCGGAATTGCGGCAGTTCTTCTTGGCATCGGTATTTCAACGCTTCTGGAAAGCGTCGGTCTTGCGACACTTTTGCAATGCGTCAGTCTTGTGACACTTTTGTACGACGTCGGAATTGCGACAATTTAGAAACGTCAGAAGAGCGATAGTATAAAGACGTCGGAAGAGCGACGTTCAAAACGTCGGACCACATTTCGTCGGAATGGGGACACTTTACAAACGTTAGAAGAGTGACGGTTTGGGAAACGTCGGAAGAGCGACGCTTGTTTGGAAGCGACGGAAAAAGTGTTAGTATTGTGACACTTTTTCAAGGCGTCAGAATTGCAATGTTATGGTGAACCACATTTTGTATGTCCTCGAAATTTCGCTCTTGCGACGACTATGTGTCGGAATAGCGACGAAGTTGTCGTCGAAAATTGGGCCAAATTTTCTAGTGCCCTCAGGAAACAACTCAAGATGCCAGTAACAGAAGACCCCTTAGCTAAAGGCATTGAGGAAGATGAGTCACAGAAGGAAGAGTTAATGAAGTTAGTTATGGAACAGTCTGCCCAAACCAAAGAGATGGAGACCGAGATGGAGAAGCTACTAAAGGAAAAAGAAGAAGCAGCTCGAGTGGCACTCATACCACTAGAAGCTGTCCCCATTTCATCCATTCCATCAGCTTTTCCAGCAACTGCTAGAGCATCCAATGGGACAGATCAGCTGTCTAAGGCCATAGAATTCCATCACGGAGGTACATAGACAATATACTCTTAGAAGAAAGAAAAACTCTGATAGTTCCAAGAAAAAGAATTCTGAAAATTCTGCTAAAAAGGTCCTTGAAACTGATCCCAAAAAAACAACAGAAATTCCAAAGAAAGGTGTTAATATCCCTGGAAAGAATGATATAGAAATCAACGCTAGTAAACCGGCTCTCAGCCCTGTCAAAACCATTCAAGCTGATACCATTACCACAAGTCAATAATCCAAGAATGCTGCAAAAATAGTGCCTGAGAAGAATTATTGTTCAAATCTGCCCAAAGTACAGACACCATTCACCATTGAGAAGAAAATTGCTAAAATAAAAATCTCAATTCCTCTCATTGAATTGGTAAACAAGGATGTATACAGATCTTAAGTCCTAAAGGTGCTGAACATAGGAGAAATTACTGACACTGTCAATTTGAATGATGATAAAACTAAAATTTTGTTTGGGCTAGAAGTATATGGTAAATCCCAGGAGGGAGGTGTTCCCCCATTTTATATCAGTCTGAATGTTCATGATAAAATCCTCCATAATGCCATGTTAGATTCAGGTGCATCGCATAATCTTATGCCAAAGGCTGTTATGGAGAAACTTGGTCTTGAGGTAACTCATTTGACTCCAACAAGGTCAAATGCCTAGGCCTCATCAAATATCTTTGTATTACTTTAGCCCAGATACCAGCCAAGAGTATAGTGATGGATATAGTAGTCGTTTACATCCCTCCTAAGTATGGAATGATTTTATCACGCTCATGGGGAGCCAATCTTCAAGGGACCCTTCAAATGGATATGACTTATGTTACCATACAAGTGTTTGGCCAATAAAGAAGATTGTATAGTGAGACTCTAATGAAATACATGGTGAGCAGTCAAGAAAAACCACAAAAATACCCCCTTTACTTTGTTCATTCTGACCTTGACTCATTCATTCATTGCAATGATGAAGACATTAATGAACACATAGTTGGAGAAGAAAAGGACTAGAATATAGAACAAGCAGACCAAATGGAAATTATACAACACAAGTCTGAATCTGAATCTTTTTGGAACATGAGTTTTGACAGATCTTGTGGCAAAGCAGGTTCAGGAGCAGGAGTGTGGGCCTTTAATACTAGAAATAACCACTCAGAGGGTCATTCTTACAAAATAAATTTTCAGTGCACCAAAAACATAGCAGAATATGAGGCACTCCTTTTGGGTTTAAAATTTCTGAAAAGATTAGGAGCCAAAAGGATTTCTGTTCATGGAGACTCTGAGCTGGTTATCAAAAAAATCAGGGGAGAATACTCAGCCAAGCATCCTCAATTGAGAGCATACAAGAATGCTACCCTTGACCTCCTAAAATCATTTGAAGAATATGATCTTGCCGTGATTCTAAGGAATCAAAATATCCTTGCCAATGGTTTAGCATTTTCAGCCAACACTTGTCAATTACCTCATCCCAGCAAGAAATATAAGCTGCATTTAAGCACCACCCAACAGTCCCTGATAATATGAGATACTGGTAAGTCTTTGGAAATGACAAATATATTGAAATTTTCCTGCAATCTAACGGTGAGTTTGAAGATTCCAACTTGGACCTAGATGGTGAAGAAGATTGTTCCACTAAAGAAAAAATGTGCAGGGATGAACCTCCTCATAATTCTGATATTAATATTTCATCAAATGAAGATATACATACGATAGAGTTACATCAAGGCCCATAAAAAGAAGAGTTTGAAGTGCTCCAATTCAAAGATAACATCCATCCTAGAGGACTTGTCCCTTTGGAGGAACTATTTGATTTCAATGATGTGGCCATAAAACCAAAGATGGAACCTACAAAAGCAAACATTGAGGAGTGTAATCTAGGCAGTGAGCAGGATCCCAAGGTGATAAATTTATCAAATACACTTCCAGTAATTACAAAACAGAAATACATTGCTTTGTTTAAGGAGTTCATTGATGTGTTTTCCTAGAGCTGTGAAGACTTGAAATCTTATGATACAAATATTATCCAGCACAAGATTCCAGTCAAGGCGAACTAGAAGTCTTTCAAACCGAAAATGCGTAGGATAAATCTTGTCCTAATGCCCTTGGTTGAGAAGGAGATCAAGAAGACGTATGATGCCAAAATAATAGTCCCAATTAGATACTCTGAATGGGTTTCCAATATTGTACCTGTAAGAGAGAAAACATATGAGATCAGACTTTGCATTGACTTTAGAAATTTGAACAAGGTATCACTTAAAGACAACTACCCTTTACCAAACATGGATCACATATTGCAAAAGGTAGTGGGCTCCAGAAATATTTCCTTGCTAGATGGCTTTTCAGGGTATAACCAAGTGTTGGTGCATCCTGATGATCAACCTAAAACAAATTTTACTACTCCTTGGGGGACCTTCGTGTATGTGAAAATGCCTTTTGGATTAATTAATGCTGGTGCCACTTTCCAGAGAGCGATGGACATTTCTTTTTCATAGGAAATCGACATTTTCATTGTGATCTACCTTAATGATATTACAATATATTCAAGAACTGAAGAAGAAAATTTGGCCCATTTGAGAAGAGTTTTCAAAAAGTGCATAAGGTATAGACTCTCTATGAATCCCAAAAAATCATTATTTGGTCTTGAAGAAGGGAAGATTCTGGGCCATATTATATCTGAAGAAGGAATTAAAATTGATGCCATCAGGATTGAGGGCATACTTCAGGTTGGCCATCCTAGAAACATCAAAGAGCTCCAATCCTTCATTGGCAAGATAATTTTTTTGAGGAGGTTTATACCAAACCTTGTAGAACTGTTGAGAAACATCACAAACATGCTCAAGAGATATTCAAGAGTTAAGTGGAACATGGAGGCCATACTGTCCTTTGACTTGGTAAAGCAGGCACTCACTAAAGCACCGGTCTTGATCAACCCTGATTTCACTAAGGATTTTATCATTTTCTCTTTTGCATGAGAACACACTATTGCTGTTGTTTTGTTCCAGAAAAACAAGGAAGGACATGAGAAGCCCATAGCTTATTTCATCCAAGCTTTGAGAGATGCACATTTAAAGTACAATATCATGGAAAAGTAAGCCTTTACTTTGGTCAAAGCATTGAAGGATTTCAGGGTTTATGTCCTACATTCACATATCATTGCCTTTGTGCCCAACATAATTGTCAAAGCAATCCTAACGTAGAATCCTAATATTAAGAGGCAAATGGATTGTCGTTATCTTGGAGTATGATTTAGAGATCAAGCCCACCAAACTGATCAAGGGACAAGGGCTAGCCAAATTTATGGTTGAAACCAATTTTCAAGCACTAGACATCAACGTGATCCATTCACTAGATGAACAAGAGGAGCTAGTGACTCCACCTATTGAGGAAGCATTCCTGAATTCTCCCTGGTACATAGATATATTATATGTTTTATCTAATTTAAATTATCTTCCTGGTTTTTCCAAAACTAAAGCTAGGTTCTTGAAATTGAAAGCTGTAAAATTTTGCATCCTAGAAAAGATCTTGTACTGGAAAGATTCTGGGGGCATAAATGTTTTCTTAAGGAAGATGCAGAGAGGATTATGAATGAATTCCATGAAGGGGATTGTGGAGGCCATATCTATCAGAAAACCATTGCCAACAAGATCCTTAGAGCTAGTTTCTATTAGCCTTCTCTCTTCCTAGATATCCACAAAATGTTAGCCACCTGTCACAAATTTCAAAATTTTGAAGGTAAAATAAAGTTGTTGCCTTTTCCCTTACAACCAATCTCCGTTGAGGCTCCTTTTCAACAATGGGGTTTAGACTTCATTGGATAAATCCACCCCTCAACCTCTGCCCAACATAAATGGATCCTTACTGCCACAGACTACTTTACCAAATGGATAGAAGCCATCCCTTCTAGAACTGCTAC
The DNA here is from genome assembly GCA_034641835.2 of Pinus albicaulis. NCBI lineage: Eukaryota > Viridiplantae > Streptophyta > Pinopsida > Pinales > Pinaceae > Pinus > Pinus albicaulis. The sequence goes on along the minus strand of CM076572.1, from coordinate 1,106,659,563 downwards.
TGACCCAATGATTATAAAATTACTTGAAGCCAATATCCTGTCTAGATTTGGTTGTCCTAGAAAAATAATCATAGATAATGTTGTTTCTTTTAAGTAAAATAAAATGATGGATTTTTGTCATAAGTATCACATCTCCTTGGGACATTCAACAACCTATTATCTTTAGGGTAATGGATTGGCTGAATCTTCCAACAAAAGTTTGGTTAATATCATCAAGAAGGTGCTATAAGACAATAAGAAATCCTGGCATAACAAATTGAGGCATGCATTGTGGGCTGACAGACTGACAACTAAGAAATCAATTGGCATGTCACCATACTAGTTGGTCTATGGGATGGATGCAGTTTTCCCAACATCATTAGGAGTACCGGCCATGAAAATCATTCAAGAGGTACATGCTGAAGAGAATGATGTACAAAGAAGAATAAGCTAGAACATTTAGCTACAATAGTCCAGAGAAGAAGTTTACAATGGGACTTAGGTTGTGCAAGAAAATATAAAAAAGATCTTTGAAAAAATAAAAAAGGAAAATGATTTCAATATTGGAGATAAAGTACTGAGATGGGATTCCAGAAGAGAAGATAAAGGTAAACATGGCAAGTTTGACAATCTGTAGAAGGGCCCATACATTGTTCATTCTTTCAGGGGGAATAATGCCTTTCTTCTGCAAGAGAGGGATGGAACAGAGCTGCCTAGAGGTCCTGTCAATGGTAGGATGTTGAGTCTTTACTTCTCCTAAATACAGAGAAATATTCCACTCCATTGTAAATACCACAATTTTTGGTTCGGATCCTTTTGAAAGATACCTTTTTGTGCTGAAAAAACAAAAGGAAAAAGGTTATAAAAATAACAGGAGAAGATTCATGGAAATTATTGTAGAGAAGTAGTATGCAAGGCTACTGGTCTTGATGTTCTTGAAACTTCCCTAAGAAAAAGTGCCATCCCCAACTGGAGCCACTGTTAGAGTCCTGTAATTTATAGTATCACAAGGTGACTGTGTATTTCTTACTTGAAATTTTTCATATTGTACATATATTTCAATATTCAAAGCATTTCCAAAGAAGATAAAAAGAAACAAAAATGAGAAGAGAAGAGGGTATAAAAAAGGAAAAGAAAACCCCATAAAAATTAATAATTTGCAAAGTATTGCAAATAAAAATGCCACTACTTTTAGAAAGGTTTGTTCAATCATACAACTTAAGCATGATTTTACAATTTTGAATTTTCTGCTGATAGGTTAGAAAATGACGATTTTCCAAAGTGTTTAATCTTGTATTATCAGTAGATAGGTAGAAAATGACATTGGTCCAACAACTTAATTAGAGCCAATAGGAGAAATAAGGGATAGGTGGTAGGTTAGAACTTTAAAAATAAAAATGTTTTAGGGTCTGCAAGTCTAAGTGCACCCTAAAGAGAAGAAAAAAATGTTAGATTGGTAGTTTGGGTAGGTAGAAAGGTCAAGGAGAAAGAATGAAAGGAAAAGGTGAAATTATTCCACCAGGTACAACATCAAAATCTCACTTTTCTATGATAAAAGAAGAAAAAATCAAAACGAAAGAGTATTCATACTCTGGGGTTAGAAATCAGGTGATTCTATAAAGTCAGGGACTTTAAGTTATATTTCTTATTCTAAGTCTCGACAATGTTCATTTCTCTTCACCCCCCCCCCACTCATATTTTCTTTATCCTAAAGTCCTATACAAGTCCCGTGAAGTCCAAAATCACAATTTGCATCGAAATTTTGCAAATATTATTTGCCAATCCATTTTCTATTTCACAAAACTCCCAATGCGATACTAAAGGGACCCACCTTTTCCTTGCCACGTCATTATCACCCATTGCACTTCGCACTTCAAAAATTTTTAACGTCTACCTCCCCGCTACTTATAAAAAAAAGCATCGATCTGTGGGCTGCTGGTGGGCCCACCTCTTTGCCACGCTGACTTTGCTCATCACACCTCGCACTTCGTAGAGTTTTAGAATTTACCTCCCCACGCTCATAACAAAAATTATGATTTTCAATCTACAGGTGGGTCCACCTCCTTGCCACGTCACCATCCACTCATACTGCGACAATAATTTATCCCTGACCCCACTGCTACATCCCAGTAATTCCACCTTAAAATCTCCACACCTTTCTGTTGTCTCTGCCCCCCATCTCCACATCTGACAATCTCCATGCATTTCACACCCCCTTGGCCTTCGAACTTTAGCCATTGGGGGGGGGGGGGGGTCCGAAATGGGGGGTATCTCTTACCACCATTCCTGATACGTGGCGAGCTCAGGCTACTTCACACCCCCTGCTCTGATACCGCCTACCACTCCATCACCCCCCCGAAATCTGCTTTTCCCTCCGCTTTGATACCGCCTACCCCGCGACTCCTGTCTCCATTGCTCCACGTCGACAAACCGATTTCTGCCACCACTGCATCACGTCCACCTACAGGCCCCCATCACCACTGCTCCACGTCCGCCCTTGCCTACTCGCTTCACTCAAGCACATCACCTCCCGTCAAGAAGCTATTGTGCCATGAATGGCCAAATCGTTATTCAACGGGCCCACGCCTAATCAACAACCACCAAATCACAGTTTAAAGCTCAAATTTGGCATAATAGAAGGGTTTAATTTGTTATTACTGTCAATTTGTTGTAGGTTTCGAAGCCATAGTAAAATTACGAAGATTTTACTTTGTTATTACTGTCAATTCGTTGCAGGTTTTGAATCCGCAGTAAAATTACAGATAAACACAGTTGAAGAAGAGACTTTATCCATCAAAGAGAAATTATCAGTTCTCAGCAGTTCAACAACAAGGTTATCTTTCAACTCTTCTCACAATACCTTTCTATTATATCCCCTCTCCAGTATTGATCTGCGACAAATCCTCTCTCTGTTCCCTTATTCTTTCATCCCATTCTCCACTGCATAGAGAAGAAACATGCTACAGAAGATAGAAATGCCTCCAAAGCTAGATCAACAACCTTTTAATCCTATGGTCTACCCACAAGTGGACCTGGATCACTTGGCTCTAGCAGGAAAAGACTATAAATTCAATGAGACAGAGTCAGACTCTGATTTATTCGATGTCTACTGCTGGTTCGAAGAAAAATTTCTCGATGCAGCTGATGAAATTGGCCTATGGGAGACCCAAATTCCCCTTTACATCTTTCTTAAAACCCACAATTTCCAAGAATTCATCAGAAAGTGAAAATCCTGCTATGACATTAATCAGAGGACCATAGTCACCCCAATAGGAGAAATCTTGTTCGCCTTCAATGCCCAATCCATCTAGTGGATGATGCAGACCCTCACTCCTAAACAAGAAATTCATTTCTCGTATGAAGCCCTTAGGGAATTTTATTAGAATCTTGACTTTGCCAGTAGAGCCAAAAATTTACAATTTTTCATGGCCACTGATGCCCCAATGCATAGAAAGAACCCTCCATATCCCTCATCTGTCTTTCCCAATAGGACCCAACACATTGTCACTATTTTATCTTACTTATTAGGGTATCACACTGATCAGTGGGTAGATGAAGCCATGATTGGCTTCTTGTCCTTTGTTGCCTTAGATGCTAAACCCATAGTCATGTTTAATTATGCCTAGTTTCTTGCAGATATGACCAATTTTTAAAGTTTAATACAGAAGAGGTATTCAAATACACCTCTGTGTTGGTATAGATGTTTGTCTATTTCCAGTACATAAGGTTTCAGTTTCAAATGACCAAGGTAAATGAAGACGCTGAGTCTCAATTGGTCATTTTCTGGACCACTCTACTATTAAAAGATTAGTAGAATTATACATACAAAGATTTTGTGGATTTGCTTGTGCACCCAGCCATCAACACACTCAACAATACAACAGAGCTCAGGATAAGTGAAGACAAAAAATTGGTACTTGTACCAAAATTACACAGAGATTTGAGTCTATGGGAATAAGCTAGCCCCTTACAAATTTCCAAAGTTCCTCTCCATGAGGGTCTTTTCACTAGAGTACATAAGGCAAATGATACACACAGATGAGCTCCACTTTGTTTATGCAAAGATGAAGGCTGAGTTCAGATTCAAGACAAAAATTGGGCCTTAAATCTGTAACAGTAGAACAACAGGAGAGGAGGTAGAGAAGATACTGAAGGGGATAGGTTTCAGCCACATTTTCACTTTGTCGTATGACCCTCCAGGGATTATCTCCAAGAAAAGGGTGGAAAAAAGATGCACACCCTATGTTCACACGCACAGGCCTGCAATTGAGCAGTATGCCAATCAAACAGAATGGGTGACCAACACCCTATAAGAAGATGAGGAGCAGGTGATCTCCACCTCGAGCATCCAAACCCCAACCCCTCAAGAAAGGAAAGGAGTATAAGATAAAGAGATAGGGAGCAAGAGGCCAAGCAAGGATCAATCACCTTCGGTGACTGATACCTCTAGTAAAGAATTAAAACTAAGATATAGGAAGAGGGTCAAAATTCATGTGGATATTGATCAAGGAGGAGAATCAGAGCAAAAAACAACGATTCATATTGCAGACACCCCTAGGTCATCTCCAGTGGCAGTCAAACAATGGCCTCCCCTACTTCTTTAGCCACAATGTCTCTACAACAATAGGGATTGTAGACATCTACTTCCAAGCCTGCCATAGAAGGCTAAGAAAAATCAATTTATGACACATTCAAGGAGATAAAGTTGAGAAATGAGGTGCTGAAGACTAACACATACAATCAATTATGGAAGCAGACCCAAAGTTCACAAAGTAGGTTACTGTCTGCCTTTGACATTGAGAAAGGAAGGATGTAGATGGAATTTCTAGAAGCCTTGGTCCCACGACCCCAAGGAGTAGGAGATTACAAGAAGGCATCATTCGAGTTCAATACCAAGGATATCCATTCGATTGAACAAATGGAATTACACAAGCAGACCAGAGAGATGGTGGCCTCCACCTTGACAAGTACTGCTATGAGCTTTTCAAAACTGCAGGTATCCTTAGCGAATACCCAATCACAACTCAAAATGGAGAAAATTTCTACCATGGATAAAGAATCAAGGATCAAATCTTTGGAAGAGTTGATAGTGAAGCTTGGGTATTACCCAACCAATTTTCAAGTTGTGGAGGAAATTTTGAAGAAAAATAATGCTGACATAGAAGCCCTCAGGAAACAACTTAAGATGCCAGTAACAAAAGACCCCTTGGCTAAAGGCATTGAGGAATATGAGTCACAGAAGGAAGAGTTAATGGAGTTAGTTATGGAATAGTCTACCCAAATCAATTATATGGAGATCTATATGGAGAAGCTACTGAAGGAAAAAGAAGAAGCAGCTCGAGTGGCACTCATCCCACTAGAAGCCATCCCCATTTCATCAATTCCATCAGTTGTTCCAGCAACTACTGGAGCATCCAGTGGGACAGATCAGCTGTCCAAGGCCATGGAAAGTATGACCCTACAATAACAAGAGATTAAGAAGTTGAAGGCATAGATAGGCATCTTAAAGGACCAAAATTCAAGATCTGAAACTACCCATGAGATAGCCAAAAGTAGATTGAGAGGTTGGAGAAGGCAAAGAAGGACTTTTCAGCCAAAAAAATTCTGGGCGAAATTAAGTTCATAATTTGGGGCAGTATCATAGAGTCAGTGGATGAAATTTGGCACTCCATCCACATTATTTTTAAACAGAAAGAGTTGATTGACAACTGCACAATGGCTATTGAACAAGCAAATCAGGAATTAGGAAATATGCCAATCACAACCCCTAAAATCATAAAATTCATGAACTCCAAAACCAGCTATGAGCTTGAAGAGCTGGATGTATAGGACTAAACATCAACCATATTAGAGGTGAAAAGGGTCCTCACTAAGAGGAATTTAGTAAGGCAATTGGAGGAGAAGTTTCATGAATTGGACATGGGCATCAACAGATTCTTGAACAAGATTGAACCCCCCACCAAATTTTCCAACATCAAAGGAAATGTGACCGGGAAAGTTGTTTTGGATATCTTAAGCAAGACATCTTTATTCAACATGAGCTGAAGCATGTTTTCCTCACCAGGCCCACTTTCAGCAAATACACAGAGGTGGATGAAGTGTACTAACGGGTCATAGGTACAAGAATTCTAGGCAAGAAGGAGTGGGGAAAATTGTGCATGTACTAAGATTGAAAAGGCACGGTGGACACATCAACACAAGCACCGATTGATTAAAAGTACCAGCATTGCATCATCTTTAATGATTCAACAGAGGTAGCCCAAAATTAGAGCAAGATGTCAGAGCCACCCATCATTGCCTCTTTGTGACCACGTCAGCCACTGTCAAAGCCTAATTTTTGGATTTACGAAGAGCTACCAAAGTTTTTGATTTCACGAAGAGTCGCCTAAGTTAATTCTACATGCGGTGTTTTGTCAGAGTTTTTTTTGTTTGGGCCTTGCATGGCCACACTTGTCTACTTTTATTTTAATTGTAATTAATTAAGGTTGTTGAGGTAGATTAGGGAAACCGACATAGTTTTTAGTTAAATACTGCATACATTGACAGTATCAAGTGTTGGACATTGTTAGACCCTGCATTGTAAGAACTACAATATTGGAGCACTGTAATTTTGGAGCTGGGCATCAATAATCGAAGACCATTTACAGGATACTTGAGATGTGTTAAATGGTGATGTGCTATTTCTATGTTTAAAATGTTTCCATTATTTTCCTTACTGTGCATCTATTCATTTGATTGTAAAACATAAATTTTAGATTAAGATTTGCTGTCGGAGCACCTTAATTCTGTCTGCATTTACAATCTAAATTTTTTTCTATTGAAGTCTGATTAAAGAATTCTTAATTTATCTTTAGTCACTACTAAACCTTACTATTTCTTCCACCTCATAATTCATACTGCTCTAAAGATCCATTTAGCACAATTAGCTTGCCCTGTGATGCCCTTGAAAGTTGATTCACTAATCCAAACTTTTGACTCCATAGCCCAATGGATTAGCCCCTGCAGACTTGCTTATCCAACCAAAAAAATCACTCAAAACAACTAATACCACCATCACTGTTGATGCAGGGGCATTAGGCTCTAGAAATACTTGTACAGAGGTTCTATTGGAAGCCTATTTGGGACTTTAATCGTATTATCTTGGGAGTTAAAGAATCCTTGCGGAATTTGATGGAGCAGTCCATTTGATAAACCGAGAATCACAACAAGGCCGATCAAAGGCATGGTGTAGTGTAAAATGGAGCAATGAAATCCGAATCGAAAGTTCAGTCCATTTGAGGACGGTATGATGCATTGATTTAATGATTGAGAGGGGCTATTCAAAGCCTATGTTAAGTGTCACATTAACCCAGCGAATAGCAGACTCGATGAGCAAGTAAAGGCTGAAGCGTTGAACTGTGCGTGTGTAAACATGAACCACGATTTAAATAGTGTCGAGGAACCACGGGTAATTTCCGTGTAATTGAGTGGGATTAAGTTGCAATCGAATTCTATTTGGTCGAATCGAACTGGGCGAAGTCGAATTGTATTAATAGAGAAGAGGAGGCGGAACCACGAATTAAGAGTGAACAGTGAAGGCAGATTCTGGAAGCAGCTTATGGTTTTCGCATGAATTAAAAATGGTAAGCAGTAATTATGATTTGGACACGATGATAGCTAGCGAGTGACACGTAGCGAAAGGAAGAATTCTGATACAACCCATATCGCATGTTAACGTCCGGTCTTTAAACTCTTGCGATATCCATCTACGCCATTTGATCAAAAGTTGAGGCACGATGACATACGAGTCGTTGGATTCGCTCGATGTATAACCAAGGTACGTGCATTTGTTATATGCTGTTGAGTTTTTCAATCCAAATCAAAAGTCATAAAGGATGTGGGCCAGCGTTACTAAGGTTACGAGGGGTCGATTTAATATTTGTCACATAGTTTGAATTACAATCGAAATATTGTGTTATGTTGGGGTTTTAATCCTAAGTCCAAGGCGCGTCAATATTTCTTTAGAGTTGAATTGAGGAACATATATCTGTGTTGATATATATACAAGTAGTGGTTGGTCTTATATTCAAGTTGGGATATATATATATATATATATATATATATATATATATATATATATATATATATATATATATATATTGAGATGCATTCAATATGGTGGCCAGTTTAGACAAAGGTAAAGTCCTTGCAGTTTACACATCGAGAGCCAATTTTATCTGCGTTGTATTATTATGGTGAACAGAATAGGAGTGATCCTCATATTAGTTAGATAGTAATACATATGGTTTCATAAACCTATAAAAAGCAAACAGTTCCTCGTACAAAGATAGAATCAAAGAAAAGCCGTAGGTATAAGGGTGTGGAACCTGGGATGCTGATATGTGTGAGATTGCCCGAATGGTGGACTAGGTGAAAAAAAATTATTGGGCAAAACATTGAAGTGAGTTATTGTTATATAAACAGAGAGTGAATGTGGAATAGAGAGTTGATATTGAGCCATGAGAAGTTAGCCCGGGCATCAAAGTGGTATTAGAGCTGGAATAGCTCTTTTTGAAAAGGTCCAAGTTTGGTGAATGCAGAGAAACCAGATTTGTGGAAACTGACAAGATTGCAGCCCATAGGGATACAGTGAAGGTGATTGCAGAATTACAGAGTCCAATTGGAGGACAAGTGTTTTGAAGACTGCAGATTTGAGGAAAGGAGTTCAGATTCTAAGATCTGATAGGCAGCAAGGATACACAGAATCATAGTGAACAGGACTTGCAGAGTGAGTGGAAGACAAGATCATGTAGAAATATTGCAGGAGGTTAAATTTAAATATGATGTGTATTTTATGTTTGCAGAATTGTGGTTGCTGAAAGTGCAGACAGAGCTTGATAGTGAAGACAATGAGCTTGATATTCAGCTAGAGGCTGGATAAAGAGAACGATTGCAGTGTTCTCAAGAGAAGGTGGGCAGTTTTTAACTCCGATTGAAGAATTTCTTGCAGAAGTTAGAGTGCAAGCAATTGAAGACATCTCAGCTGAAGCAGATCACGGCTTTGAGAACAGTGATAGGAGAGTATAGAAGGGGACTCTGAGTGGAGAAGAAGTGTGGTAGAACCTAAAAATTCCCAACAGAGGTTGGATGAGAAGAGAGCAGAGGTGTTCTTGAGGAAAGTTCCAGAGTGAAGCCTAGGAAGAGAAAAAGAGAGTGCTCGGAAGGTTCCAGCAGACAGGGGACCAGTAATTGCCAAAAGCCAAATCTGGAGGAAGGGATTGGTGAGGTGAGTTGCAACAAGAGAGCTTGTTGTTGCATAGGCTTAGTGCAGCTTGAAGTAGGAGGATGGCTACTGATAGCCACAATAGATATTGCAGAGGTTCTGAGAGAGGCCACAATAGAAGAAAGAAAGAAGATGCCAAAGGAAATGGCATGAAGAAGAAATACACTGATGAAGAATGGTGGAAAGAGATAGCTGAGATTACAGAGCAGGTTTATAAACTGGAGAGAATGATAGAAGAAAGCTAGAGAGTTTGTTGGCTCATGAAAAAGAGAGTAAATTGGCAACCATTACAGTTGAGGTTGAGGCAAAAGGAGATTGCCTTATTGAGAGAAGAACTCAGAGCAACTGAGTTGAAATAAGAAATTTTTGCTTGTGAGGCAGAACAGAGCACAGATGGAGAGTGGAGATATACAAGAGATATTGTGAGACATGGTGAAGACTCGAGGCAGCAAGAAGCTTGTCTTGCTGAAGAGGAAGTCGTTGAGGATTTCCTGAGTTATTGGAAAAGTCCAGATGATGTGAGGGCTTGTGTTTTTGAGTCTGACAAATGTGAAGTGATGAAAAACTCCATAGAGGAAGAAGAACCCCGAGTTCTTGAGGCAAGGATGAAAATTGAAGATTCCATGTACAGACCTGTTCAAGGAGTGCTTGAGAAACAACCAAGACTGAAGGGTCTTGTGGTTTGAAAACTAAAAAGTTGTGTGTGTTTGCAGGTACACCGCTAGAAGATGGACAAGCTTCAGAGTTTGTTGATGAGAAGAAGACATTGAATCTGAAATCTGTTCAGGTCAATGCTGAGATAGTGAGATATCAAGAAGAGATGAAGAAAGGAGAATCGAACGAAGATATTCATCAGAATGTTGAAGCTGAGAGAGAAGGAACAAGAGAGGATTGGTCAAGAACAAGCAGAGGTATAAAAGGTTGTGTAAGGTTCTTGAAATCTACTCCTATTGAAGTTGTTGAAGTGTATAGAAGGCTGGATTCTTAAAGAAGATAATGGGAGAAGCAGAGGACCTGTGCACGAGAGAACTTGCTAAAGGAGAAGGACAAAAGAATTGTCATGAATGACAATCAAAGACCAAAGGATTAGAAGAAAATGATTCAGCAAAATGAAGGAGTATCACAGTAGAAGAGCATCCATGAACCAGATGTTGAAAGGAAGAGGAGACTAGCTGACAGTCTCATGAGGAATGCAGGTCAGCATACTGAGATGCTTACGAAGGACTTAAGGGAGAGTTATGAACAACATACTGATGTGTTGCCAAAGAAAAAAAAGATATTGAAGCCTTGGAAATTTACTGATGATGATTCATGTGTTAATAATACAGAGAAGGAGGAAGAACAATATTTGGAAGTTGAAAGAGAAGAGTTGGCTAGTTGGATAGGCCAAAGCTAGCCTGAAGAGAAAATTTTAGAAGCTGCTGAAGTAGGGAAGAATCAACATTCCATGCTGACAGAAGATGAAGATGCTGAAGCCAGATTTCAGCATATGGATGGTATGAGTGTACAAGAAAGAATCGATGGACAGATTTTTAAAACTGCTGCAGTAAAGAAGAATCAACATTCTATGCTGACAGAAGATGAGAAAGAAAAGCTTAAATCACTTGGTTGGGTTGCCAGAATTCAACAAGAAGGTGAAAGGGAATTGCTGAATATTTCCCAGGAAGAAGAAAGGGGTGCTGAAATTAATTTGTTACATGCTGAAGATGTGCACCAAGTGCAGAAGAGATGGCTGCAATGTTTTCCAGAAGCAGTTGAAGAAGAGAAGGAATTTGCAGACTTTGAGATGAACTTTCCTAAAGCTATGAAAGGAGGAGTAGCAGATACTAGTTTTCTTATGCTTGATAGTATACAAGGAAAGTTAAATGAGCATGCTACTGCAGGTGGAAAATTAATTAGTGATTTGTTTTCTGAGAATGAATTTGCAGATGGTGAACAAAAGAAGAGTGTTGCAGAGGGACAGGAAGGGGAGGCAGAAACACCCATGGTGACAGCTAACGCAACATTGGGGATGACATCTGCAAAAGAAAAAACAATCACATCGAGAATTATGAAGATAGTGACAATAGTAGAAGGTGAAGGCAACAACAATGGACAAGGAAAATTCCAACTAGAATATAAGCTGGACAAATAAATTGAAGACATCAGGAAGCTGATGATGAGAGTGACTCAGGAGCAGAAAACAGCAGCAGGAAAGCAGGAGAGTTTTAGCAAAAGAAAGACAAAGGAAGATTGTGAAAGCATAGCTGGGGGCAGATTGCAGAACAAAGTCTGGAAGCCTGGAGAAGATCAGTTGAAGGATGATGCAGCTGATGAACAACAACAAAACAAATTATGGGATCTGGGAGGCAGAGACCAAAGACACATGATCAAGAGATCATGGACAATTTGAAGCTTGGGAGTCTGATGTAGGGGCATTAGGCTCTAGAAATACTTGTACTTTTATAAGATCTAGGGGGGGTCTTATGTTTTCAAAGTTTCATGTAAATATTAGTATTTTGAATAAACATGGTAGGGAATTATAATTGTTCTCAAGTCATTTGAGAACATGATAGAATCGGTTAAGTAAGGAATATGAAGAGACAGCCAGGGGTATGAGTCAATTTAGGATCAGATTCAGTAATTTCAGTTTGAAGTCTAAAATTAGGAACTAGAGAATTTCAAGAGGTTCTGTCAAGCTGTAAAGAAGTTGAATCGACTCATTTGTGTTTGTATAAATGTAAACGCCTGTAGTGTAGAAAGGGAGAGAGAGCTAGAGGTCGGTTCAGAGACAAGATATTATAGAGGGCCACGGCAACTGAAAATCTAGCCAAAACATAGTTTTTTAAGTAATATCATGTTGATATTATGAAGAAATTGTTCCTAGATATATTGCGTTAATTGATTAAATTCTATGTGATAGAATCCCGAGTAGGTTTCTGGGATGATGCTGTGTGTATTTCAATTGTATCGTGATTAGGAGGAATTCTACAGTAAAGATTGTGTATGCATTAAGCATTTTTCTCTCTGGTGAATGAAATCCAATGTTTATTGATTATTGGGGTGTGATTGAATTGGTCTCTGGTGTGCAACTGCTTAATTCCGGAGTGGTTGAACCTCCGTTTCTGTGTTAAGGGTTGGAGAAAAGGCTCTGTGTTTAGGCCTTGCCAGTCCCCCTGTCTGTGGTTGTGTGTAATTTCCCCATCGAATTACCGGAAGGTGCTCTGTTCTAAGTCGTAGGGTTGATGTTGAGGATTGCTGGGTTTACTGTGAGTTGAATCAAAGAAGATTGAGTATCGAGATTAATTCATGCCTAGATAAGTGACAGAGGTTCTGTTGGAAGCCTAAATGGGACTTTAATTGTGTTACGTTGGGAGTTAAAGAATCCTTGCGGAATTTGATGGAGCAGTCCATTTGATAAACCGAGAATCACAACGAGGCAGATCAAAGGCGTGGTGTAGCATAAACTGGAGCAACGAAATCCAAATCGAAAGTTCGGTCCATTTGAGGATGGTATAATGCATTGATTTAATGATTGAGAGGGGCTGTTCAAAGCCTGTGTTAAGTGTCAAATTAACCCAATGAATAGCAGACTCGATGAGCAAGTAAAGGCCGAAGCGTTGAACTGTGCGTGTGTAAACCTGAACCACAAGTTAAATAGTGTCAAGGAACTGCGGGTAATTGCCATGTAACTGAGTGGGATTACGTTGCAATTGGATTCTATTTGGTCGAATCGAACTAGGAGAAGTCGAATTGTATTAATAGAGCAGAGGAGGTGGAACCACGAATTAAGAGTGAACAGTGAAGGCAAATTCTGGAAGCAGCTTATGGTTTTCGCATGAATTAAAAATGGTAAGCAGTAATTCTAATTTGGACGCGATGATAGCCAGCGAGTGACACGTAGCAAAAGGCAGAATTCTGATACAACCCATATCGTGTGTTAATGTCTAGTCTTTAAACTCTCGCGATATCCATCTACGCTGTTCGATCAATAGTTGAGGCGCGACGACATACGGGTCGTTGGATTCGCTTGACGTATAACCAAGGTACGTGCATTTGTTATATGCTGTTGAGTTGTTCAATCCAAATCAAAAGTCATAAAGGATGTGGGCCAGCGTTAGTAAGGTTACGAGGGGTCGATTTGATATTCGTCACATAGTTCGAATTACAATCGGAATATTGTGTTATGTCGGGGTTTTAATCCTAAGTCCAAGGCGCGTCAATATTTCTTTAGAGTTGAATTGATGAAAATATATTTGTGTTGATATATATACAAGCAGTGGTTGGTCTTATATTCAAGTTGGGATATATATATATATATGGACTCACATTCGAATATGGTGACAGTTTAGACAAGGTAAGGTCCCGCTAGTTTACACATCTGAGAGAAGATTTTATGCGTTGTATTATCATTATGGTCGAACCATAGAATAGAATTGATCCCTCCACATGTGGATTGAATGATATGCATATGGGTTCATAAACCTATAAAAATCAAAGAGTTCCTCGTACAAATATCGAATCAAAGAAAAGCCGTAGGTATAAGGGTGTGGAACCTAGACTGTTGATATGTGTGAGGTTGCCCGAATGGTGGATTAGGTGAAAAAACATTATTAGGAAAAACATTGAAGTGAGTTATTGTTTTATAAACATAGAGTGAATGTGGAATAGAGAGTTGATATTGAGCCATGAGAAGTTAGCCCAGGCATCAACTGTAACTAGCCTAACATCATCATTCATAATATTAAGGAAAAATTAAATTAGAAATAGAGAGAGCCCTCTCTGAGTCTAGGAAGGCTAGGTCCTAGATTCCAAGGCGGTTTGATGTTTTCCTCTATCGTTTATTCTTTCCAATATTATAAATTATAAGGCCACAACATGGAAAAAGAAAAAGAATATGGTTCTATTCATGGTGTCGGGATTGTAGATTTTGTACAACTGACCCATCTGTTGTTAGTGGATGATGTTCTTATATTTCTTGATGGAACTCCTCACGAAAATATAAACTTTTTGAATTTACTCAACATGTTTTGTAAAGCTATTGTTATGGACCCCAACAATAGTAAATCCACCATTATGTTGGTGCGCTGCACAAAATTTGAATGCAGATAGGCCGTGGCCCTTTTTAATTTTGCTCGCAAAGAATTGGAAGAGGGTATTAAATACCTTGGTTTTCATCTAAAACCAAATGACTACCGCATCAATGACTGGAACTGGCTTATTGAAAAAGTGGAGCATAGAGTCAATATTTGGTAGCAAAGATGGCTCTTCAAGGCTAGCAGGCTAGTACTCATCAAATCTGTCCTTGAAGCTATTCCAGTATATTGGACGGCCCTTGCTTGGATCCCCAAAGGTGTTACTGCTAGGATCTAACAAATCTGTAGGCGTTTCCTGTGTAGAGGCAAACAGGATGGTCGTACCTATGCTTGGATCGCTTGGAGTAAGATAGAAAAACAAAAAGGTTGGGGGGGTTGGGGACTAAAAGAACTTAACCTTTTTGCCTCGACCTTGGCAGCCAAAATGGGTTGGAATCTCATCACCAACAATAGTTTATGGTAGGAAGTTACATACTTCAAATACATTGCACCTAGATCTACCATGGATTGGATTAGAGGTTGCATCCAACCATCTCTAGGCACCTCAATAATTTGTAAGGCCATCACTAGATCCATTCAGCTCTTTAAAAAAGGCTTGTCTTTGCACATCGGTTCGGGTGGATAGGTTAAAATTGGAGTAGACGCATGGTCGGGCAGTGGCCAAGAGTACTAATTTCCCGTGGGAATCAGGCAGCATCTGGCCTATTCTAGGCACCTCTTTATCTCACATATTGCTAATCCTATGAACTCTACTTGGGCATCACAAGCATGGATGTCAGCACATGAGCTTGCCATCCCCGAGGAATGGAGGCCGGACTTGGATCGTTTTCTTAGAGTGCTCAAAGATTTAAATATTTGACTAACAAAATGGGATGACGAAATTCTTTGGGCCATTACCCCCAACGGCAGATATACACCAATGGTGGGGTACACAACTCTATGTGAATTACTGTATCCTCAACTAAAAATTTGGTGGTGGAAACACCTATGGAAACTGAAAGCACCCCAAAAGCTAGGCTATTCATGTGGTGCATCCTCACCAATTGTACTCCCATAGAGGACAATTTCATCAAGTAGGATATCCATGGCCCCTCTAGATGCAGTTTATGCCACATGCAGGCGGAGGATGTAAACCATATTTTTCTAGATTGCCCTGCAAATAAGCATCTTTGGCACCTCACGACAACATCATTGGGTTGTACTCTTTCTTGGCATGACACCTTAGTTTCTATGGCTTGGAACAACTGGTGGCAGGCTACTATCAGACCAAAGGACCGTAACATCCCCCTCCTCATTGGTTGAGGGACTTGGCTGGCCACAAATCAAGCCATATTTCTGGGTAAGATTGCGGACTAGGACATCATATGCTGGAACACCTCTTCCATTTTCCATCTCATTCCCAACGAAGAGCCTACGTCTCACAACGTAATTAGTATCCTTGAAAATATTGACAGATCCATCGCATGGGCATACTTCGATGGCTCATCCAATGTGACCAGTTGTGGTGGACAAGATGTACTACACCTATCAGACACACATTACTTTCATCTCAAGATGGGACTTGGACCTAGTACTAACAATTATGCTGAATTCAACAACCTCAGACTCCTACTCTTGTTTTCCCACAAGAAAAGTTGCAACATATTACAGATCTTTAGGGACCCTCAAATCATTATCAATTGGTTTAATCCTACAGCACAATGTCATGCACACATTCTTAGATCATTTCTAGATGAAGTCTTCTATTTTTGATTTTATATCTGTTACTCATATTTACAGGAAAAGGAACCAAATGGCTGACTAATTATCCAAAGAAGCCTCACAACTAGAATGGGGCAGATGACACATTTTTGAACAGGATGGTTCGCAGGAGTACCAATATTATCATCGACCATTCATTGAGGACATGGTGGAACCAGGGGCAGTCTAGATACAGACTGCACAATTTTGGTTTTAGGCGGCTGATTACTACATCTCTTATTTTATTGTACATAGCTCTGTATTTATTTTTATTTGACTATACTACACTTACGAGACATTGATGATGATGAATTTTGACTCCACTGAGTATTTGGTTCCTACCCAATCTTTGCATAGATGAATTATGCTGATGATGCAATATGCAATTTTTCTTACTTTAATGAAAAATCGTGACTTTTTTCCTTGGAAAAAAAAGTGATTTAATAACACTTCCATATTTGAATTAAAATAATAAACCTCTTTTTTTAAAATATTATTTGATATTTTACCAATCTAAATTAAATTTTATTATTTAAAATTTTAAATTACACAACCATATATATATTTTTAAATAATTGGATTTATTTCAAATTTATTTCTATTAAAATATTTTTTATTTATATATTAAAAATTCTTTATATATTTTATGGAATTTGTTCTACCACATAAATAAAATTCTATTTTCATATATATTCAAATTGTTAAATTTATATGAAATGATTAAAATTCTATTTTCATATATATTCAAGTTGTTAAATATATATGAAATGATTACAATTTTATAGCGCAGAAGAACATTTTTGGGAATTATACAAACATTATAACAAAAATAATAATATTATAATAAAAACTAGATGAAATTACTCTACTCGTCATCAAAATATTTATTGAGATTGAATGAGGACGCCCTGGGAGGAAAGCTAATGAAAGAGTTGTTTCTTGTATTCTTCTTTATTAGTAAATATTGAAGACTCTTCACATCCTTCTAATTGTGATAATTATTTTCAGGATTTGTGGTCCCATCTTTTTTCACAATAATTGGCTTTGCAAAGTACACACAAAACATTCCCTCAATGTCTATCACAAAAAACCAAATCCTTTGAGTTTTGGGTATGTTATTTAAACATTTGTAGATAATTAACATAAGTAATCAAGAAAAATATTTGTCATTTTGAGATTCATTCTAAGATAATTGAAGAATTATGGGTTCTATGTTAGATGTTGATTTCTCACATTTTTATATAATCATACCTTATGTATGGTAAAACCCTATGAATGTGGACTGCATTTTCACAGCGGCAACACCCTGGTCCATCCTGGGATTCACCACCTTTGCTTTCATAGACACATATTGTGATTCGTTTCCATCATAAATGGGAATCGAAATGACACTGCCCTTTATACTTGTAGTTGGCTTGGAAGGAGGAGTAGAGTCACACCGATAATTTGTGTTGGCTTTTGCGTTAGCTTTTGGTTTGGGATCATTACATGATCCGTGGCCAGGAACCTCAAATGACCAACCCCACGAGATGTTCTCATGCATTTGTGGAGTTTGGTTTTTCAGAAATGATCGTTGGTTCTGCGTTCTTCTTTTTGGAAACGGAAATGGATGCCTATCATCTCCAAACATATCAAGGGGGCTTAATTCTATGTTTTCACCCCAAAAAACCAAAGGCAGAATGTACTGTCACAAGTACAAAATACCTCGTAGCGTGAGGGAGAACCGAACAAATTGGACAATGGCGATGTAGATGTTTGGAGATTGGACACCCGAAAATGCTAGTAGGCAGGAATACATATATGATTTATTGATTGTTCCTTATAGTGTAGGGGAATTATTAACACTCTTTATCACTTACCTCTGCTCTTGTTTCTTTCCGATACATCTCTATTTTTTCCTGGTTCTCACCAACTTGTCTTAATATTTTTTTTCCAAACAAAATGTCATCATATATGAATAATAAATGAGTTATATTATTGAGATTCCCATGTTTAGACCTTAAATTAAACCTTCTCTCTTGCATGTTGATTTCATTATGCTTAAATATTTAACTAGCATTGGGCGAAGGGATGGAGATATAGAGTATTAATGTTCTAGTCACATGAAGCTCGCAAAAAAGAAGAACCTTCAACACTACAAAAGTGGTTGAGGATAGACACCCGATAATTTTTTTCCTAACTGCACATTCATTCCTATGTGAATCAACAATAGTTTCATACGCAACCAATTGAATATATCAAAATCCTTCGCGAGTTCCAATTTCATCAAAATTAGTGGTATCTTTATAACCTTTATAATATGCAGTCCTTCTTGGGACATTTCCATTGCATCGTTGGATTTTTGTGCAATGGACATAATTTATCTTCTGGAACGAACGATTAAAGATACCCTTTATTGCATTGGCTGACAAATCTGTAATGATTTCGTACTTAGAGTTACATAAGCCTGAAATAGGCCTAAGGTCACCAAAGCATTTATGATTATGTTTATTGGGGATTAAATCTATGAAACTGGTATTTATACCCCCAATAAATTTTCATTATATCATTGAATCTTTAATAACCCTTAGTATATACTCTTCTAGAAAGCTATAGAACCTCGAGTAGAATTCATTGGTCCATCCATCAAGACACTCACACTTTTCTTTCTCAAAACCATGCAAGGCTGATTCTAACTCCTCCTCAATTACCTCATCTTTAGGGCCCTCATTATGTTCCTCATTATGCATTCATGGAAATATATAGAATACCTTTGGTGTCTTTGCTATGCTTGTTCTTAGAGGTTCACGAAATTGAGACTTAAAACAATTTATTCATGCCTTTAGACTGTTTGAATGTACTAACCCTTGAGCCTTCAGTTATCCTTATATTTAATATCGCTTTTACATTCTTCTTATTCTTGGAATAGTTTTGGAACATTTTTTCAAGTTTTCATTGATCTCCATTAGCACAACAATGGCCCAAATCTTCAATCTCCACCTTGTTTCTTCTTATGCCAAAAAAAATACTATTCACATCCTTAGTATTTTCAAATTTGACTTTACCTCTTATGTGACAACATAAGTTTTATTATTATCAGATACATATTTTAATTTTTTCCTCCCACTTTTCCAATGCCTTCCTTGCACATTGATATTTTTCCTTAGCTCATGTTGTGACTAACCTTTTGAATCACTTCATTTTATGCAGATTTGTATAATATCGTATTCTAGATATGTTATAAAATTAGTCTCTTTCGTATCCCCCATTTATTTCTACTAATTTTGGGAAAATTATAGAAGCCTTAATTAAAAATATTTTCGTTTTGGGTTATGTATAATTTAAAATTTAAAATTCTCTGTCACGCAGGTGAGGGTTAATCCATTCTATCTTTGTCGAAGTAGAAGGATATATTTCACTTGAAGAAATTGGGAATCTTATTATAGCATTATCGGTTCCAACAATATCCTCCAGATACTTCTCCTTATTGCTCACATTTCCATTAATCCTTATTTTAGTAAAAATGGTCTACTCAATTCATGCATTCGATTTCTTGATTTCATTTATGGAGTATGTAGTTCAACTCTTACAGAAAAAACAAAAATTCAGGGAACAGAAATTGGTGGCATGAATCTAATGGTAGATGGAATAAAGGACCACCTTGTCCCATTCATAGCCAACATCGAACATGCTCATGAAATATATGAAGCCTTGTCGAAGTTATTCGCTATTAAGAACATTGGTCAAGTAGCAAGTTTGAAGAATGAGCTAAGAACTAAAAATATGATTGATGAAGACAAAATGGCCACCTTATTTGTGAAGATAACAAGAATCAGGGATGAACTTCTGGCCATTGATGAAATTGTTCCAGAAAAAGAACTCGTGATCACTTCCCTATTAGGATTTCCACCTACTTGGAGTACATTTGCTGCAGGACTTAACAGTTGAAAGCTATCTCCTAATTTTGAATAACTATGGACTACCTGCAGTCAGGAAGAATTAAGGATATCATTAACTGCCAATTATGAAGGAGTATCAAATGCCTACATTTCTCAACATAAAGGAAAGAAGTCGAAAGGACCAAAGAAGAAAGTTTACATGTCTAAGGTAGAATCCTATCAATGCCATAAGAAGGGTCACTATAGGAGTGACTGCCCCGAAAATCCAAGAAAAAAGAAGAGAGAAAGGGATAAAGCCAACATTGCTGAATAAGGAGACTCAAAGAAATTCAAGCCCAAGGAATCTGACAATAGGGACTTTCACTACTGAGTCCTTTTCTTGTAGCTTTAGATATTTGATTTCATATTTTTGATGTTTTAGGATTTATAGATTTGTAAGAAGGATGGAATATTATGACACCTATATTGAATACCTTGAAGAAAGAGTAAGATAGGATAAAGAATAAATCACTACATATTATTACTCGTGATTGAAAAAGTTGTGAACAAGAATTGGATGCCTTGGAAAGTGTTGAGGATGAGTTTGGTGTTGCTCGAAAAGTTGAAGAAGGAAGATTTTTCCAAGATGTGTTTGGATATTTTAATAACCTAAGCAACATCAAAATAGTTGAAGACCAATATTGTGCTAGCATACAAGAACATATAAATTAAACGTTTGAATATTTATTGGAGTCATGAAGCTATAATACATGCCAAAAGATGAACGCGTAGCTGATGAATTGAGAAAATATCTCCCCAGAAAGAAGTTACTTTATTTTAGGAGCATGTTCATATTGTTGAATATCTATGATTTGATTAAGAGGGAGAGATGAGTATCAGAAAAATTCCTCTATGATGGTACTTGGGAGGACATCATGGTTGGGTTAATATTGATATCACATTTGATGTCTAGATCCCAAAGGGAGAGTATCATGTGGAGCTTTGGTTTAGTGTTGATACTTGGATCCCTATATGGGTTGGTGTAAGGGCATGGGGGCTTAGACAATATCTATATCCTATTTTATTGAGAACAAGGATGTAGCCTCATGGTACCTATACTGGAAAATTTCTAGATGTCACCTTTGTCCCTGTTGGGAGGATACCTTGCCAGTGAGGGTATCTCTAACATTGTGTATGTTGTTATACTTCTCTTAAGAACATTTCAAATTGAGGTCATCCTTGTACCAGTTGAAAAATTATGAATACCTCCCTACTTAAGAGGGAGTGTGGAGAAATTTAAGTAGTATTAGTCATCTTAATTGTATTTAAGTCATAATGTAAAGTATTTTTCAAAATAAAGAAAAATAAAATTATTTATAAGCATGGGTATCATGCTTTTTTTATTTTATTTATAGGTCAAAGCCTCCATTGAAGGCTTCTATGGTTTATGTCAAGAGTCACAGTCCTTGTTATTATGATCTAGACCCTTGTTAGGAAAATCATGTCTAAGAAGAAAATTATTTTTACCTAAAATGAGTCATTTCTCATGCTTCCACCAAGTCGGTCTTCCCTCCAGTAAATTCGGCCTACCTGAGGGAAGTCAACCACATAAAAGACTATAAAATCAACGTTACTCAACCTCATTTAGACACCAATCAAGTAACTTTTGATATATAGTTGCAGGAGCAAGAAAGGAGTGCAAAGTACTAAGGAAAGAAGTAGAATCCCTAAATCAAAGAAGGAGGAACCCTAGTGAAGGATTTGAAGATAAATTTTCTCACTTTTAGACCACATGGGCTTGTTTTTGGGTTTTTGAAAGAGGGATGATGTTTGGAGTCTATAGTAGGGAAATTTTTTTGAAGAAAGAGGGCTGAAATCTGAATTGTTATAGGATCAAAGTAGTTTGATTAGAGTTGACTATTTAAGTTTGAATTATTATTTTGGGAGGTTGACTTGGTGAATTGGAGTCAGTATTTTGGTCTAGTCAAAGGTCTTAGTTATCTCTCTTGATTTGATTCTAAAAGAAGATAATAGAATTTTTTGGGTTTTCCCCTACAAGAGAGGTTTTAGCCCTTGCTGAGAGCGTATATCTGGTGTCTTTGTTGATCTTCATGTTTTTGGTAGCTACTTGATGATAAGAATATAAAGGAAGATAATAATAATTCAAATATAATCACAAGTAACTATCAAGATAAGAAAATATTTTTTCCTCTATGACTCCCTAACACCACCCATGACATTTATCTCCAATCATGTTAGCTTTTAGTTGATAGATCAGCCAAATAGTGTCATCCTTCTTGGAAAAATTGGAAAAATTCCCTTTTCCTGTGTCTTTATACCCCTTCTCTAACCATAATTTATTTTAATTTTTTCTTGTAAGTTTGGAGGCTAACCTCTTAGAGGGTGGCTCCTCTTGTATTTTCGAGAATAATAATAAGAAAACCACTTTCATTATATTAACAAAAATACATTTTTAAATTCTCATAAAGAATGTTCAAATTTGTATTTTTTTGGTCACATGTCATCATAAAATTCATTTAAAAATGGATTTACCGCTTTTCCTTGAAATTGTTTTTCAATATGCATTTAAAGAAAAAAGATTAAAAAACAAAGTTGCAATTCGATTTCCACTATCATCAAATGTTTCTTTAAATCATTTTAATTTCCAACACATGATTGATTCCATATCATGATTCCTTGAAGAGTTTCAGGCTCTAATACCTAAGTGTCCTCGTGGTTTTGGTATTCAATCAGGGTGTCCCTAAAAATACAAGAATTCTTAGGAGCCATGACTAACATTTCATGTATCGCAGGTGGTTTTTGTTCAATTTTTTACATAATAATAAACATGCATTTAAAAAAAAACACAATCATATATTTTATGCATAAATCTTGCAGGTCATGTTTCCATAATTGTAACATTATACCTTCACATTTTCAGTTGCAAATTGCATAGAAACCTTTTACCTTTCACTGGTTCTTATTTTTTGTACTACCAGAATCTTAGCAATGTCACTATGTTGTCATTATGATACACTTTCTTGATCATACTAGCATAATTTGTCACAAATATACTTCATAAAACCATAATATTTACAAAATTGTGTTATTTATATACAAACATCTCGTCAAATATACTCAATATGCACTTGAATTTTCACATGGATCAATGTTTCTTAATACTTCAACAAGGTAAGAAGGTACTTGTACTATTATTTTTTCACCTACATAAACTATTTCCATGCATTGAGAGTAAGCACAGGAAATAAGGACACATCCTCCAGACAATATTTATAAGGGAATTAAAACAAAGTTTCCACATATATGTTTTCCATGACAACAATTAAGGGAAATATGACCTTCTAATAGATGTAGTCATTCTGATCCAAACATTATCATCCACCACATTTCTAATCCTTGCAAATGATATTTGATTTTCATGAATATGTCTTTAACCATAATTCAATAATGTTGATTGATACAAAATTCCATCAATATTCTATTTAGAAATTACAAAGATGACACCACAATTCTACAACATAATGGACATAACTCATTAGGTTTAATATGTAGTGTCACCAACAATATTCACATAGATTGAATGAATTTCCAAAGGGTGTGATACAGGTAGATATTGGTGGCAACCCACGTATTCCACTTGGACCCCCAGCATTGTACCATTGTGTCTTTCAGTTTCCATAATTGTAGCACAATTTACTATTTTTGGAAATTTTGTGGGTTGTCATCTTACAGAGTCATTTTGTGGCCCTAAATGAAATTTTTTTGGAAAACAGGAAAAAATGAGGCCTTGATTGTTGCTTTTAATTCAAATTTGTATTCCTGGGATAGATATTTCTAATGAGGTATCATGCATGTCAAACAGAGATCATATGCAAAAGTTGATGTACCAATTTAACCCAACATGGTCCACAATTTTGGCGCTTCATCTCATAGGGTTAGGTTTTTGGATGTTTAGGGTTTTCCATTGTTTCTCAATAACAAATAGGCTTTCAATCCTCATTATAGCATAGTTCAAAGACGTAACCGCAACATCTCTTCTCAGAGATAAGCTACGATCTCCCGAGCTATTTTATTTCCATTATGTTTGTAAGCATCTTTAGGTTCTTTAATATTAATGAAATGTAGATTTATTTATACTACATATATGTGTCTACTTTTATATCTATATTATATTTTGTTCTTGCATAAGCTCGGATCAAGATGGAAATGAAATATTTTTTTAGATACATGATGTGTGTAGATTCATTCATACTAACACCATCATTGAAACAACAACTTGTAGAATTGGATTGTCATGTCTAAAATTTGAGCAATTAATGTAATCAACAACACTTGGCTACTACTATTTTAATCATCAATTTTTTAAAGCATACATAATGTATTCCATCGCATACATCCCCCTTATTGGATAATGCGTTATTAAGAAATCAAATAATTTTTGTTGCCCTTATCACACCAGTTACTATTTATGCATGCTATTTTAAATTCATATAAAATACCATTAGCACTACCCTTTTTCCTTTTGTTCCATGAAATTCTATTAATTCATCCATGATCTATTTATTTATAACATTCAAGAAACTATAGAGATTCTTATGTGTGGTTATGCATCTATCCTATTCCATCGACATCGGTCTTTCTTGCATACTATGTTAATACCCATAAAAATTTCAAACATATAAGGATACTAGTTTACCATTAACAACTGTGAGTATTGATAACAAATTCTGGTAGCAAATTTAAAATCCAATAATAGTCTCATTTTGAAGAATATTTTGCCACCCTTAAACCACTAATATGATAATGAACTACTGTTATTAATTGTTTTAAATCTTTAATATTGAATTCCAACAAAACGCAAATGATGCATACTTGAATAAAGTTATTACAATATACCTTAAGAGACGAGCGTAATAGTTTTCAACAAAATGACAAAAAATGATTCCATTAAGGTTTTTAACAAAATGTATGGTATCATTTCATGCTATTTAACAATAGGAAAGTGAAATTTAATAAAGGGACAATGCCATAAAATTATCGTAAATTTAATCAACATTCAAGGTAATTACACAACGAGATACAATCAATTGTCATACATTAATATCATACTAAGAATCCTTTTACACAACAAGACCTACCACTTGAATTCTATCTTATTCTCAAAATTTAGGAGGGTTCTTTAAATTTTCTTTTAAACATTCTAACATGCTATCAACAAGTTCAAGGGAAACCCATCGTTCTTTTTTTTCCAAAGAAAAAATCGAACCATCTATTGAGTATATAGAAAGTTACATAGTATATGCATATAACATTCAATGAACTACATTTTCCCCTTTTTTTGCAAGGAATAAAAATGGAGTTGCGACTGATTAGGAGGAAGAAAGATCAACCCTCCCAACCCTATTCAAGTAAGAATAAAATACATTTCCTTCCAGCCCCCAGGCTTCCCTAATATTAGGGAAATCAACGCCTGAAATAGGGGTGGAAACAAACTTGTTCTATTTGTTCCCACAGAAAAACATAAACTGGGTGGTAAACATCAATCCAATTTTTGAAATATACAGTCACACAATACAAAAAGCATGAGGAAATAACTGTCTCCTAAATCTCCTCTTAAGAGGAAAACAATCCGAAACAAAGATAAAGAAGATTTCAGTATATGATTTAGTCTTGAATTGAAAATTAAAAAAAGTTAACAATAACCAAACGTTATGGACAGTTCCATGTTGATCTGTAAAAACATGTAAAAGAAAAGAGGAGAACTGGAAACTAGCGGGCGAATGGAGGCTGTTTGATAAATCATACAAGTCTTCCATCAACCTTTGATGCTACCCAGTGCCCCAAATCTTGCTGAATGCCCTCCTTAGATAGGAGGTATGATTCGTTGTTACGTTCCCTGTAAATGTGACAAGCAGTGATATGGTTAAAATAGGCTTTTAAAGCAGCACCTCATCTATTAAAGGAGACAAAATTTAATTTAGGCATCTTTGGGAACCATTAAACCATTCTATGATGTTCAAAGAGTCTCCAAAAATCCGGGCTTCTCTCATCTCAAGGGAGGAGAGCCAACAAAGAAGGAGATGAAGGGTTTTTAGTTCTGCGAAGTTATTTGTTCCCTGTCCAAGGCCAACCGATGCTTTGTAAAATTTTCCTGATGGAACATGAATGGTTAGGCCAACTCCACATCTATTTTGAGGATCATATTCCCCATCAAAATATGATGCCCATGGAATGTCACCCCTAATAGATTCCTCTTGTATGACTCTGGCATGTTGGGACTCCGTCGGAACTGGAATATATTCAAATTTAGATGCCACTTCTACTGCTAGTAGATTAATGGTATAGAACATCTTGAAATATGCCATGATTTCTTGCAATCCAAGTTCCCTAGGCAACAATGAGTGGGAGGTTCCTCACCCCGTCATTTGGAGAATCCTGCCACCATTTCTGTCAAGCCTCCGAGACAGCTTGAACTTCCCATTTTTGCGCCTTGAGGAGCCTTAAGGTTTCAGTATAAAGACTGATATTATATGTGCAAGTGAGAAAAAGGTGGTGTACTGACTCAAGACTAGCCTTGCACAAGGAGCACCAACCAGGACCAATCTTGCCCCTCCGTTGTAGGAAATCCCAGGAGGGAACTTTGTTTTGAATAATTCACTAGAAGAACAATTTATATTTCACCAGGCCATTTAGCTCCCATAACGATTTGAACCACCACTCCGGCTCCCCCCAACCCTTCTGAGACATTAGCCATTTGTAGCCAAATTTTGGGGTGTACAGACCCGTTGGGGAGTGTACCCATATGAGCTCATCCGACCTCTCCTGGATTCTGACATTTGTTCTGTGGAGCTCACTGATGAAACCCTGCAACTCCTCTGTCCACATGTTTTGAGCTGAAGAGCCTCCCCTGTCATCCATGCTTGTCCCCACATGTTTGACTAACCTTGTTGGGAAATATTGCTCAGAGTTCTAAAGCCTCTTTGTTCCAGCTACTCAATTAGATATTTGGAGAGGGTGTATCTCCCATTGCACCCCACCCATAAATCATGACCCAACATTAACTATGCACCATCCCAAACATGCCAAGCCAGTCCATGTTCGATTATCTTGACCAATACTAGTGTTGCTTTCCATAAAATCAAGGGATTTTTTAATTTCTTATTGGGCGAGCACAACCATTTGTTTATTGGCATTGGGTAGATGTATTTTCTTCTTATAAATGTCGTCCAAAGGTTTTCCAGGGTAATGAGTCTCCAACCCAACTTTGAATCTAGAGAAGCGGTGAAGGAGGGGAGCTCCTTTATTCCCCACCCTCCCTAGGCCTTTGGACGCACTATTTTTTCCCATGCCACCCATGGAATTACATGTTACACCTTTGACCTTGTCCATAAAAACCTACTGCAAAATTTGTTAATAGATGAGAGGATACTTTTTGGCACCCAAAAAAGGTCAGCCCAATACACTGGAATGGCCATGGCTACAGATTTAATCAGCACTAGTTTCCCTGCTCGAGAGAGCCATTTTAAAACTCCAATGTTTCATCCTTGACTCAATTTTTGCCACAAGATAGTGCCAATCCTAAATTTGATAAGAATATGGCTTTAGTTGGAAACCCAGATATTTGAATATGTCATGGAGGGCCTTAACTTCAAATAGAAATAGTTCAGAGATTCTTCCCACTTCATCTCGAGAGAGGCCTGCCGTAGTAATTGTGGATTTCTGGCTGTTTATACTTAAGATGGTAGCCTTTAAGAAGAGGTCCAACATTTCTTTTAACCGACAAAATTATTCTAAAATTCCATTGATGAAAAGGATAATATCTCACACAAAGAGAAGATGAGTTATGAAGAGGTTGGAAACCACCTCAATGCCTTTTAACTCCCCCCTTATTTTTGCATCATGAATCATTAGACTAAGCCCTTCCGCAACCAGTAGAAAGAGAAGGGGAAATAAAGGGCATCCCTGACAAAGGTCTCTTTGAACATGAAAGAAATTGGTAGCAACCCCGTTGATCAGAATGGAAATATTGGTTGATGAAATGCACCCCATCACCTAGTTGATGAAGTCAATCCTGAAACCAAGATGGGTCAGGAGAAGTCGAAGATACATACAACTAATTTTTTCATATGCCTTGGAGAGGTCTATTTTTATATTTGATCATTTTTTTCCATTTCTTTTCAGGTTGTGGATAGTTTCTTGAGCCACCCCAACAGCCTTGTGGATTTGTTTTCCATCTAGGAAACCAAACTGTTCTAGGGAGATATTTCGAGAGAGGAATGGTTTAAGGTGAGTAGATATCATTTTTGCAATGATTTTATAAGTGCACAAGCAAAGAGAGATAGGTCTGAACTCATCGAAGGTTTCTGCATCCTCCTTGTTGGGGATGAGGGCGAGGAAAGTGGAGTTGAAAGGTTGATAGATGGTTCTAGTGCTTCTCGACTCCTCAACCACCGCAAGCAGGTCATCTCCCAAAAATTCGAAAAAATGTTGGAAGAATTCCACCGTCCAACCATCCGGCCCTCAGCTCTTGTCTTTTTGCATTTCCTTGAGGATACCCTCCACCTCCTCTTTCGAGACATGCTCCATAATGTTGTCATTCCCTTCTTCATCAATATATCTGGGGAAAAACTGAGCAACGATGATCACTTCAATAATAGATGCCTTCGCAGGGGCTATGAACAAAGATTTTAAGTGTTTCACTCCTAGAGAAGATAAGTCTTCAAATAATCGTGTTGTAACTCCTTCCTCCATCTACATTCCCCATATTGTATTAATGTTTTTCCTTCCTTTGGCATAGTTCTGGAAAAATTTCGTGTTCTCATCTCCTACTGACAACCAGATTGCCTTTATTTTGAGGCACCAAATTTCTTCCCTTTCCAATAAGATTTTCCTTCTTGATGCTTCAAGGCTCTTTACTCTGTCCCTCAATTCAATGGAGGCATATCCGGCCCCTCTGGACTTTCAAGGAAGTTAAGTTATTCATTTACCTTCCGTAGTTCTTCCTCCTCCTTTATTTTTTTGGCCTTTTCCCATTCCAAGGTATTTTTTTTTCATATTCTTTAGATTCTCCATAAAACACTAGCTCATACTTCATGGTTCTATCGACCTTTCTATCCTCCAGTTGGCATGGAACAAAGAGGTGAAAGATTCATCTTTGAGCCGGAAAGAGTTAAACTTGAAGGGAGCCCCCAGCTTCTTATGAGGACCTTTTATCTCTAGGAGGATGGGAAGGTGGTCGGATATGCCCCCTTCCCCAACCCAATGCCTAAAGACAGAGGACCTTGCCACCAGATCTTTGTTAAGGAGGAAGTGGTCCAGCTTCTTGCCCACCCTATACTCACCCATTCTTTTGTTCCTCCAAGTGGGTGTAGGTTTGATCAGATTTGAATCCCCCAAGTGAGAGGAGACCAAATTATTAAGAAATAAATCTGTGAGGGGGTCTGCACGAGCATAAGGACCCCAGGATTCAGAGATCCCCAGGGAAAAATTGAGGTCTCCTCCTAGAATGAGATTTGAGTTATTCAAGTAGGACTTGGAAAATAGCTTGTTCCAGTATTGAACCCTATCCAAAAAAGGCCCATATACATTTAAAAGAAGGAAAGGGTGACAAAGCTCATTTGAATAGACTTCCATGGCTAAGGAATTTTCAAAGCCCCATGTGGATATTTCTTTCAACCTCCTAGTTTTTATGCCCAACGCCAAGCCCCCAGATCTTCCATGAGCATCCAAGGCTTGAAATAACCACCCTGGGAGCATACTGGATAGTGTTCCAACCACTTCTTCCCCCCTCCCCAAGGTCTCTTGTAACATAAGGATGTTAGCTTCATAGGACTTCATCAAATCCCTTAGTGATAATTTTTTGGGTTGACTAGCAAAAACCTGCAGTTGTAAGAGAGAATGATCATCGATAACCCAAGATGGGGGTCTGCGCTAATCTAAGCACCCTAGATAGGGAATGTTGCTTCCCATCTGCAATGTCAATTTTTTCCTTGACTTGTGCCTTGGAAAGGTTAGATTTCCTACCCCTCACCTTTCTAGGGCCTACCGAAATTGAACTAGCTTCCAATCCTCCAATGGCCTACTCCTTCATGGGTTTCTTCATAAGTGATATTAAGTTATATGTGGGTTTTTCAGGGATACAAGGCTGAGGGAAGGGCGATCCAATATCAGGCCCAAAGAGACATTCCAACGGGGTAGCCAAAACGGAGGTTATGACATTGTGCAGGGAGTCTATGAATTCATGCATTTGAAAATATTCCATTTGAGATGGTCTGGAAGGACCAGGCTCTAAATAAGAAAAAAAATATGTACAGAAAGAGGTGAAAAGAGAGGGGGAAGAGACCATTATCATACCCTCTGGAGCAGGTACAACAAGATCAACTTCATGGGAGGGTGAAGATGTTGGAGGGCGCTTCGTTTCATGTTCCATTTCTATAGGGATTTTTTCTTCTAATAGTTGTTCAGTAGGAGCTGTTCCTGTCATTTTGCCACATGTTCTGTCAACCCCTTCCATCATCTCCCCCTCAGCTGCCCTGAGATCTTCTGTAGCCGAGGGTATCAGAGGCCCTCGATTTATCCTTTTCTGCATCCTTCTTCTTCGGTGCCCAAGTGGGGAATCCTTTGCCAGATGTGCATATTTATGGCATCGATGACATTAAAATGGCATGTGTTCATAGTCCAATGTCTGTGTAAACTCTAATTCCTTGTATTTGAGGTGCATATATTCTTCTAGGACTTCTTTAGGATTGAGGTTGACCAAAATTCTGGTAGCACTCAGATCCTTGGTTTGCTGGAAAGACAAATCTGCTTCAAGGAACTGACCCGGCGTGTTCCCAATTAACCGAAAAGCCGAGTTCATCCAAAAGGGTATTGGTAACCCTGGAAGCTTTGCCCAAACTGGTGTTTCTTCGATTTTTTTCCCTTTGGGCATCAAACATTGGCGTCCATTTCCTAAATAAGACATGCCTCTTCTCGAAATTCAAATTCCTTTCTATAACCCATTTCAAATGCTTCTTTTTCTCAAAATTTATCATAAACCACCCCCGGGCTAAAGTTTGGATATATGTGGGACTTCCAGGGGCATCCATCCATACCGAGGCTGTCCATTTTGTGATATAATTGAAAGAGTATTTCCTTCCTCTAACTCTGCCTACTAGAATGGTTTCTGCTGCTTCCATTACTTCATCAATGAGTATGTCCACTCCAAAGACACAACATGGGCTCTCTTCCTTTTTTATGATCAACTTGGTATTCTTTCTCTTTGTTCCTGCAACCCCACTCCTTCCACCTTCCTCACCCTCCAATGGCCTTTTGATGGCATCTGGTTCTTCAAGAACGGGCGACCCAAGTCACCCTTCCCTAGTGTGATGAGAAGCCTCCCTGAAAAGGCCTCCTGCTCCTAGATGGACTTCTTGTTGTTTGGCCACCCCAGATGCCTAAAGACGTAGGTTGATGAGCCCTTGCCTATCCCAAATCCGACTGCCTCAAAACACTAGGGTTTCCGAACAAACCCATAGCTACCTTCTGGCCCTGAACTCGCCGCTTCACTCCCCTTCGAGAAAAGAAAAATTTTCAAGGAAACTAATGTCGTGCCACTGATGTGGGTTCTTTTGTGCACTAGGAACGTCCAACTGAGCTCATCTGCCCAGATCCGGAAATTTGTGGCTCTCTCCCAAGAAACCCTTAAGACCAACAGAGCTCTGAATGCCACAACTGCAACTATATCTTCCAACCCCTTGAAATAAACGAGATTGATGAAATACCTGGCAGTGTATGGTTTAGCTAATTTTTCAAAGCTTGAGTGACACCTTGCTTCTCAAGAATTCAGACTCAGGAATTGTCGAAAGCTGGAGTAGCCCTGGTTCATTCTCTTCCTTCCACGTGAAATTGAAAGTACTCTGAAGGATTTCTTCCAGGAGAGCTTCCTCGTTAGAAAAACCCCAGGCCCCTTCTGAAGCTTTGTTCTTTAGGTCTATGTCACCAATGTCTGGAATATACCACTCCAAATTTCTCGCCGACACCTCGTGCCCCCAAACTACTAACAGGTCTTCCAGCACCGGTTCTAAATCAACTGAATCCCATTCAAAACCCATCTTACTATGTGTTTTAGTGTCTAAATGACCACTCCAAAAGCACAGGACCTTCTCCAACACCGAAACCTCGTGCAACCACCTCCGTCGAGCAATAGGGTAAGGGTTTGTGCGCATTGAGACGACCATCCTAACCCAACTTAGCCAAAAACAAGTGTCAAACCCCAGGTGTGGCGTGGCTGACTATCGAGAGCACATATGTCTGATGGGTTCCGATAGCCCAGGATGACTGTCACGTTAATGATCCTCTCAGAGCGATGCCTGTAGCCAGATTCAGGACGCCTGCGAACACTGTTTGCCACCATGATTAGGGTTTCAACCCCGCTTCTCCATCCTCATTCTCCTTCTGGAAGAGAATGCATCACTGTTCCAAGAAACCCATCGTTCTTACACACATTAATTATCACATTGTTTAATTTATTGAAAAAACTATGCATGCATTCATTCTTTTCCAAAATCTATAAAAAATCAATTGCAATTCCAAGCATTTAATACATCAATAACTTCATCATAAAATTATGGATACAAATACTGGTAGTTAATGCTAATATAAAATATCACTATTTACTGTGTGAGTGTTTAAGATTTTCCATAAATTAATTATAATGAAATGCAATAAATTTATTATTTTCTTTTATCAATGTGAGTAATCAATGCCATCAACATCATTATTTTTCAAAGTAGTCATTAGCACTATTATTCATTTAAATATTAAATGTGGTTTAATGGATAAGTTTCCATGAAATTTAATTAGCATCATAACAAATACACCCAATAGCATGATACCTCCACTCCTTTTCATTCTTACATAACCCAAGAGGTGCTATTGATGAAACCTTGCTCTCATACCACTTGTCACATACCTCGATATACCTCATACAAAATCTGTAAGATTAATTTTTTTTACAAGTTTAACCAACATGTAACATTAAATGACATATCACATGATCCTTAAGTGAAAATCAAATGATACAATCATGATTGTTAAGTGAAGTAACCATAGAAATAAAATATAAAATTTCATAAAGGAATAATCATTAGTGCAACTTTTTACCACAATGAAGTCTACTATGTATTTCCATCATTAAAATCATTTAGTTAGTTATGGATTATGAATAATTATTTAATCTCCAATGTCATTAAAGGTCACAATATCATGAAGTAACCAAATATACAAACACATAAACGAACATTGATATTACCCTAGAAACCCTGAAGGAAAAAGCAAAAAAATAAAAATAAATATTAAACATTTGGTGAGTAATTTCATCCCTCACTCAATGGAATCAAAGGAGTATATTCCTTGTCCATTGTGGAATTTTACAAAATAATCATAACCTTTTTATTCAAACATCATCAATTAGAGGTCCATAGATTATATATGGTGTAATGTTTCTCAAACACAATACCCTACAATTCTTAAAACACAATACCTTCATGGCCTGACTACTTATGACACTAAATTATTCCCCATTAACAATTTGTCTTACTAAACCAAGTTTCCCAATGTAATACGCATTATATTATATTTCTCTTTGAATGAAACAATATTTATATACAATGACCTCATTGCGTGCAATAGTATTAGTTATAATCCATATACTAATCATTACAAAAGAGATTAATTCAAAAACTATCACTTAATTATTTGCAGAATTCATGATTCTTTACTGCAACACTATTATTAGTAGACACTCTAAGACCATGATTACCTACATATCCTACAATATCAAATTGTCCAAAACCAAACTATTATGGTCTTTTCTCCAAATATAATGTGAGATAATATAAAGCTTTCTATCTCAAATATTCAAGCTCTACTGGAAATAATTTTTATGTCAGAATCACTAATAATATTATGTGCATTATACATAATTTCATGAAAAACACTTTCTTGCACATGCATAAATAAAAGTAAAAGTCGTCTCGATAACCTATCTTTTACTTTTACATGCACTAGGTAGTACTTAACCATAACTATTTAACACATATAATACCTTAACTATTATCTGCAAAGCCATATTTTTTATGGATATAATCCAAACGAAAAATTGGAATGTATTTTCACCACCATGATATTGTTTTCTAGTTATTCTTCTTGTTGCAAAACCATGGGTAACAATCTACTTGCTCCATTTAATATAAAACCATTCTTATTATTACCCATGTAAAAATATAATTCACAATCATAATTTTTACCTATATTTCGAACGCATCATACAAATGTATAAAATTATAAAATTTCATTGATTTATCCATATTCCAAATTCATTTAATAAATGCATTCAATTATAAAATCCTAGTTATTTGTCCACATGCATGCATGAACCATATGCATTACTAAACCTAGGACTATAATTTTCCATAGCGATATAAACAAAGAGATATTTTATCCACATGCAACAGTCTCTTATATGAAAACACAATACTGGTCAAATATGACAAAGGCCACATGCAAGCATAATGTAGAATTATTTGTTATTACCTAATCTAGTTGACTAAATTGTTTTGCAAGAAGAAATAAAACTCACCTCAAATGACACAAAATCTAATTGCATAAGGAAACCTTCACAATGCTCCCAATGAAATTTTCCATCCAATAATATGTAGAGAAATCATAAGATCCTTCAAATCCATACATCCCCAACCTACTTGTACAAATTATTTTCAAGACAAAATGACTTTTCGAAGGCAAATGCAATTGTAAAGGTAGAAAATAAACTTATTCACTACATATACTCCATTTGTATGAAAAATTCATTCTATTTGGATGGAGTGCCTTTTGAAATTTCAGGAGTGGAATAAGAATGTCTCTTGTTTGTCATGCAAATATTGACTCCTTGACTCATATGGCTCACCTTGTTTTCTTAATCGAAGATCTTACTTAATATATTGATTTAATATATCTTCACACTCTTTGGATATATATATGACATTAACATTTTTTATACGTTTGTCAAATTTGTAACTTTTTATGGAGAGAAATATTCAGGAAACCTTTCAAACCAGCTATAAAGAAATGTGTCGAAAAACAAAACAAGAAATTCTCAATTTGATTTTGCCTTGATTAAATTGAGAAAATTTGAATTTCCACATCAACAAACAACTTGGATGATGCTAAATTGCGAGACATGGCTTGTGACACCAAGTTTAACCAATAAAAACAAGTTGAAGGAGTTAGATTTTAGTTACGTGTGTGTGATTGATAGATTATAGCAATCAAGGTAAACTATTCAAGGTTGTTTTGAGTTGAAATAGTACCAACGTTTTGAAGAACTAGTGGAGGGTCAAGTTGTGTAGTGGGAATTCAGTCAAACTCAGTGATCATAAAATTAACTGATCAATTAACCCAAAATAGCTAGTGCATGTAGATAATTCGAGTTACCCACTTGCGATGGAGATTCTAAGTTGTGTAACATCAGTTGTAGACTAGTTATGAGTGTATAGGTGTTGCATCCAGTCACAAGATCAACCTAAAGAAATTACACAATAAATTTGAGAAATTTTCTAAATAATTGGGGCCTAATTCCTCAAGGAACAACACACGGAAATAGGAGCTCAAGCTAAGGAAGAAACTGACTAAGTCTGGGCGAGAATCCCTAAGTGAGAGAGAGATGGGTTGTGCACTTGCAGGGTGAGCTCAGTTGGGAAAATAAATTGTAATATATCTATATTTTCCTCATTAATGAATTGGGATTTTTAGCAATTTTTTTCCCAAAGGAAAATACTTGTTTCATGTGTGCGATTTCTTATTGCATGTTTGAAATTTTTGTTCTACATTGTGAATTAGTGTTTGCGGAGCAATAGAGTAGGTTTGTGTCTTGTGATTTTGATTAAAAATTCATGAGAAGTTGGAAACCTACAACATCATTTCTACATGGTATCAAAGTTGTATTCATAGTAGAGCATAAATTTGAAGTTGTTCTCATAGGTTCATATTTGGAGATCAATGTTGCAGGCTTTCTTCAAAGCTGAAAATATGGCTTTCAATGGACTAAGGATAGAGTATGCATTGTAGGGAACCTATAATTTTTTTGCATTGAAGGATCACATGGAGACGGTATTGGATGAAAATGGATTGCTAGAATAAATCAAATCATACATTTCAAAACCAAAACATTTGATGCCTAGAAACTTGCTGAGTGGAAAAAAGATGTAGCCAAAGTGAGGAGAATCATATTGGAGGGAGTATAGGATCATATTGTCTCAAATATACATATAAAATTAAATTTGTACTAAATGAGGAAATAAATGACAGAATTGTTTGAGAATAATAGTGACCACAGGAAGCTGGCGCTCAAGGATAAACTTCGGAGTATCAAGATGCAAAAGAATGACATAATTCCACAGTATCTGAACAAGTTTACACAATGTCGTGATGAACTTGGTGGGGTCGATGTTAATGTCCCTAAACAAGACTTGGTAAGCCTAACCCTTCTAGGCCTTCCCAAGATCTGGAAAAAATATCAATATTCAGTGAATGGGATGGAGAAACTATC
Source organism: Pinus albicaulis (assembly GCA_034641835.2). NCBI lineage: Eukaryota > Viridiplantae > Streptophyta > Pinopsida > Pinales > Pinaceae > Pinus > Pinus albicaulis. The sequence continues at coordinate 1,106,623,041 of CM076572.1, read as the reverse complement.
GAATTGGGAGAGCCTATAGTCTAATTTAGTACAAGATGAAATAAGACATAGTACCATAGATGGGAATTCACCCAAGGGAAAGGAAGAATAAAAATTTGCATTGGTTGAAAAGGAAAAGAAGGGAAAAGGTAAGAAATTCCAATCCAAACCAAAATCCAGTCAAGGGGGGAAGAAGAAAGATTTGTCAAAAATTAAATGCTCCCATTTTCATGAATTCGAGCATTGTGCCATGAAGTGTCCACACAAGAAGACAAGCAAGAAGACCTCGGGAGGAGGATTAGGTGAATCATTGGATTCAAAGTTTGATCTTGACTTTACCCTCATTGCATGCATGACCAACATAATGATGGGGAGGGTGTGGTACTTGACCTTAGGTGCATCATTCCATGTGACGAGGAACATATATTTTTTCAATAACTTGGAGGAGAAAAATATCCAGATGAATATTGAGTTTGGGGACAAAGGAAGGTAAAAAAAGATACAATCACCTTTCAAAGGGAGTTTGGCTCGCATCTCAAGCTCAAGGATGTTATGTTCATTCCGGGCCTAAAGAAAAATGTCATCTATGTTGCAATTTTGGAAAATCGTGGTTATGATGTGATCTTCAACAATTGAAAGGAATTCCTGAGACACATAACTGTGAGACATGTGAAGTACATTTGGGTTCAAGTCAAGAACCTATATGAACTTGAGGTAGAATATGCATGCACAACCTTGAGGAGCAAGGAAAGGGTTAGAGATATGGTGGTTGAAAGGGAGCATGATTTACCTCTCAAAATGGAGCCTCAGGAAGATGTGGAGTAGCCACAAATGGAGAGGCAGACAAGGGGGAGAGTGGAGAATCCACTCAACTAGAGACCTCTAGAGGAGGGAAATATTGAGCTAAGTGGCTAGAGGTTGAACATGCAACCATACCTCCAAGTGTGAGGTGGGGTGATATGAAGCTTTAGCTCAAAGACAAGGGAGAAATTTGGCAAGGTTCAATGGAGGGTGAGCTCAAGTGACTGTCATTTCTATATAGGGGCCCATGGTTATTTAGGTACTTGTGATGGTCAATGTTAGTCGTGATATTGAGTGTTGGACAAAATTTCTCGATGGAAGATTTTGAGAAAGACTCTGCAGATTGAGGAGCAGAGCCCGCAACACAGAGCTATGATTGAGTCTCAGGGGTTTTGGGGTGGGTCAAAGTACCTTATTTTGTAAAGGAATCATAATTTTTTGTGTACATTGAGCCCTGCCATAATTTTTGGACCATGGTATTGTAAATATAAATACTATATTAGGAGTCTAGGATAGACCTTGAGATAGTAGATAAATTAAGTCATAGAGTTCATTTGGAAGTAAGTCTATTTTGAGTCTATATTCCATGGTTTGGGTTATAGAAAAGGCTCCTATATCTGAGTGCGCATACCCCTGCAAATGAGTGCGTGAAGACCTTAGGAAGTTTGCAGTTGAGTGCGCATAGCCCTGTAGCTGAATGCACACAGTGGAACACATTGTATTGAGAATATTTGTGCATTAATGAAAGAATTTTGAAGAAATATCTATGTTATTTGATTAAGTGTTTTATTTATCTATACTTTGATATTATTTATGCTGAGTTAGGTTTTTACTTATAATTTCATTGTGAAGTCCTGTTTATTGTTTTTTATGTTGTTTATGCTTGTTAAATTAAGACCGCACAGTATGCAAGTGAGTTTAATAGAAGTATTGAACCGTGACTATATAATTAGTATATCTTCTTTGCGAAGCTCTATTAAGTATTGAAAGGAAGAAAATCCATAAATCGACACTACCTTGTCCCTATGGATGCAGAAACCTGGTTCTAGCGTCCCCCTATATTGCGTCAGGTGAGATTTCGGTTTGCGTAACAGATCATTGCCGAAAGGGCCGGTAATAATGGGTTTTGTTGGTTCACGTAGCCATATCTGAACCTGGGTCTAGGCCCCATCAAGCCAAAAAATGGTTCTTTTGCGGGGATTGCGATCTGACTGAGGGATATGTGGATGTGGCATCTGGATACGTGAGTTTGTTGCGCAAGAAAATAAAAATATGCGCATATCTATTGAATAGTGATTACAGAAGTATATATTTATAGATTAGCACGAGACATTTTTCTCATCATTTTCTAGCGAGCTACATGAGTGGTTATCAAGACTAGCTGAGAAAATGGCCCATTTCAACAATAGGCCTATTGTGTAGACTCCAAATTTGATCAAGCAACTGAAGGGGACTGATAACGAGACCGCAAGGGTTTTTTATTACTGGATCAATAGTATCCTCGGAGGATTTATTATTGAGTTCGATATCGATACATATGTATCCTATAGCGAAGCATAACACCAATTTTTCAAAGGCCAGTGAGGTAAGTACGTGAACTCATTGAAGCTTTGGATTAAGATGATATTGTGTGAAAAATGTGTACTACAAATGCAATCAAATTGATGTTCGAAGGAAGAGAAATCAGAACTATGCAACGAGGTAAAATATTTAGGGTAGATCGAGATAATTACATTAGAGTGATGAAAGAGAAAGAAACCTCGCTACCCCTAGAAGTGCGTCAATAAGATTTGGAAATCATCAGAGTGATGCTGGGGTTCCCTAACCCACCACTCCCGTCACAACCTATCCCCATATTGTTCCTCCACCCCCACCTCCACCTCCCTCGTTTACCATGGATCAAGCACCAAATATGTTTGTTTTCAAGGGATTAGATGATCCTGAGTAGTTCTGGTTCATTGCAAAAGCAATATGGAGATAGCAGAACATCACTGATGAGAATATGAAGAAAGAGCAGTTGGTCACAGAGCTGTAGGACAAAGCATTTTCTTGGTAGATGAAATACACCTCAACGAACCTGCATGCCACGTTTTTGAAAAAAAAGGATGCGATGAATGTTGAGCTTAAGAAACCAAAGTTGCAGTCGCAATGTATTGTGGAGATAAAAGAGATTAAGTAATTGGTCACTGAAACTATGTGGGAGGAAGATCAAAGATTTAAGACACAACTAAGCCAAATCAACTTCGAGATCCCTGATGATTAGCAAAAAGAATGGTTTATTGTTGCGATTTTACCTCATCTCAGATTCCCATTATCACAGCACAAGATTGCAACTCAAGCTGAAGCACTGGAGATTGTGATGAAACTAGAAGCTTCTCCGATAGCTTATACTACTAGAGAGGTTTAGTAGATCCAAACCTCATTGGAAATATTACATATTGAACTCCAAGATTTGAATAAGGGAAAGGAGTTCTGGCTTGATATGTGCGTCGAAGTCTGGTTCATAAAATGTAAAATAGAGGGTCACTATAAGGAGAAGTGTCATGTTTTTAGAGATTATTTCGGCGCTGGGATGCCAAGTCTATTGAAGCCTGGTGTGAGTGATGGGCCAAGTGTAGGGCCAAATGTCTAGTGTAGCTTATGTGAGTTTACAGGCCAACACTCCACAAACTATTTTCATCTACTACAAAAGTACATCCGGTCACCAAAACGTTTTGTTCTATAATTTATGTAGTTTGGTGGGACATGATGAAAAAAATTATCGAAGCTATAATCTAATGATGCATCAGAGTCCTGATGCATAAATAATGAAAGTAGAAGGTGGTGAAGATCCAGGTTCACCAACAACGCACTGAGGTTTATCAGGCTGAGGGCGAGGCAGAGGAGGAGGCGTTGGACGTGGACAAGGCCAGATCATATGTTATAACTGTGGTTAGCATGGAAATTTTGCTAGGGATTTTCAGAGTCCCACTACAGTTTCTTGTAAGTATTGATGCACATTTGATCATTAAATCGAAGATTGTCCCGTATTGTTGATTATAATTTAGGAAAAGGGAAATTAACATCTGGCTCAGAACATACAGATGATGAGAGATAAATCGCACGAGGAAGATCCAAGTGTCAAAATAGTGACATGCAACGGTATTAATACTAGAGAATACCACGCAAAAGGAATGAGGCCTATGGAGGATACATGGGTCAAGAATGTTGGGGATAAGAACGTTGGTTTTAATGTGCAATGCGAAAGAGAAACGTTTATGGAATCAAAGGAGAATTATATTACTCCTAGAACTTCGAAATCAACCGTAGAGGGATAGCTAAATCCACAAAAAAATAAACCTAAGGAGATTACTAATAGAAAGGAAGTTGATCCATCCATTCTGAAGTCCTTCTTCCAGACATGTAGAAAGCTGCTAAGGGATCATAAAGTGGTGGAATGGTTGTAGGAGTTGATAGGAAACTGCAGTGGCAAAGAAGAGCCATGACTTGAACAACACACAATGAATAGGGTCTACAAAAATAAGAATAGAACTGGTAGAGAGATGTGGTTGATTGTGTAGATAGAGGATTATCAAATGGACCAAGTCATCCTTGATCTTGGATCAAATGCCAATGTTTTTCCAAAACAGACATGGGAACGAATGGGGAGACCTAAGATGCAATGGTCACCGATTCAGCTAAGAATGGAAAATCAACAGAAAATCATTCCTAGGTTGACTTCATGATATTAGCATAGATATTGATGGTGCAAGTGTATTCTCTGATTTCAAAGTTATTACGATTGTTAATGATAGAAATCTGTATCCTGCGTTGCTTAGGTTTGATTAGGCTTATGACATGGATGCTATAATCAATCTAAAAATAGACGGATGGTGTTTGAAAATAATGGTACAGTGGTTGTTGTGCCTTTGGACCCCTTTAGAAGGAGCGCGATACACAGAACCGGTGGAACATGAATATGGTGATATTGATCACTTCTATAAGATCACTACGTAGGATAAGGAATGAATTAATACTACCAATGATGGAAAAATAAGTTGGGTGTGCGATAGTTCATGTGTTTCAGAATCTGACGAAGAATTGAAGCATTTGAAGAACTGCTTGCACAAGTATCCACTAAGAGAGTTAACAAAGTTACCAAGTTGTTGTGTTGCGTCACATCAGAGGTATGTGACTTTCCATTTTATGATGGAACTAGAAATTTTGTCTTATTTATAGAATATTTTTAGCAGAAGGTGCCTGAAGGACAATGATATGAAGTTTTGGACTTTGTCTTGAGGTCCACTCCAGCGAGATGGTGGGGTGCGCACAGAGAAAAATTAGGAGGATGGAAGGAATTTTTCAGACTGATAAGGCTGAGGTTTGGTCATGTAAACACTAGGATCACGAAGAAATATGATGGTAAGGATGACCCTCGGTAGAATTTTTCTCCCTGGACCGCGGCCTGGGGCAAAGAACCTAAACTTGAATGGGTGTATAATTCTTCCATACCTTGAATATGGTACCTCAGCAGTGGTATCTTGAAACAGAGTTGCACCATGGAACCAGAGATTGGTATGAGATGAAGAAAGGTTTTTTATTGACTTATAAATTTTCCAATGGTTGGGATTGTATTAATGATGCTCTGTAGGAAGTCAAAACTGGAATATTTAGAATTACCGCTAAGCTAAGGGCTTCAGAACAACTAGAATGGGCTGCGCAGATGGAGCAAGCGCGAGAATGTCACAATCTGATTTTGGAAGAAGGCGAGGAGGATTCACATAATGCTAATATTCATGAGTCATAAGGGCACCGTGAGGTTGCAGGTCTTGAAGTAGTAATGCCAGACATAACACAACTTGTCAAGACTCAGCAAGTCAACATAGGCTCAGAAGCAGAGCCCAAGTTCGCGAAGATTGGGGAATATTGGGATGATGACATGGTGAGCAAGGTCACTAAATTATTGTATGAGTACCATGATATGTTCTCGATGAATTTCTCGGAGCTGAAATGAATTATAGGAGATTTATGCATTATGCACATCACATTGAAGCCTGATGCAAAGCTAGTCAAGCAGCGCCCATATCGGTTGAAACCAAATACAAAGAAAAGGTGTGGGAAGAATTAGACAAGATGCTTAGTGCTGGAATCATCAAACTTGTGGAGGAGTCTGAGTGGGTTAGCCCTATGGTGGTACATGAGAAAAATAACAAAGGAGAGATAAGGATTTATGTCGATCTCTGAAATTTGAATGATGAATATGTCCATGATCCATTTTGAACACCGTTCACTGAATAAATATTAGAGAATGTTGGAGGGTAGGAAGCCTATTCCTTTATAGATGGATTCTCAGGATACCATCAAATCAGGATCGTGCCGAAATATAGGAGCAAGACCACCTTATCTATTGAATGGGGATCATTTCAGTCCACAGTTATGTCATTTGGTTTAAAAAATTATCCAACCATATTGTGTTGGTGGATTTGGTGCACAAGTGTACCAATCCACACTTAAGAGGAGTGGTCGCTGCCTCTTAAGCTTATGGTCACATGAACATAAGCAAAAGAGTTAGCTGGTTAGTGAGCATGCTATAAAAAATTAAACACACTAAAGAATGATATAGTATGCATATGTAGAGAGAAAACAAGACTAAACTAAACAAAAACACGAAATCTCATATAGAATCAAACAAAAAAATAATACTAACGGTGGAATCAATGTCCCCTCTTATTGTTTGCTATTAGGAAATAAATATAATACATTTACACACTTGCCAAGGGGCCCTTAGAACTATGGAGTTCTAAGACCCGATGCAAGGATTTTTTTACCTTCTAGCTGCTTGGTGAAAGGTATCTCTCTCTACTCCAAAGGATTGGAGTTATTGGATGGCCAACAACCGAATCCCCTCTCTACTTCTGCTCTGGATTACACACTGCTGGATTGCTTCAAATAAATTTTTGCCACCATAATAATGTGCTCTCGCTTTGTTCATCTCTTAGTGGCCTTTTATAGATTAATTCAAACTCTCCTTCCCTCACTTGATACATTGATGGATGGTGACCCAAGAGAGGGGGTTCATTCCATTATGTGCTCCCTTGAGGTCCCATGGAGGCTTAGGTGGTTTTCCTTGGGTGGCCTCAAGCATGGGATCATTTTCTTGGAGTGTGCCTTGTGGTCCTGAAAAGTGACTTCCGCCACTCTCATGTCCATGCGGCTTTTTGAGGGAAAGTCGCGCAAAGGCACGCCTATTGAAGAAAAATGCATGCAAAGGCGCATTCTACCAGTGTCTTGAGTGCGCAATTTTATTTTTCCTCTGGACCTTAGAGATTTTTTAATTTTTTTTTTTTCAGATTCTCTAATGTGCCTTAGCCTTATAAATCCTTTTGTCTCACATTTAATAATGTCATATTTGCTTGTCTGATTTTCCAGTGATAAAAATTTCCCCCTAATATGTGAGTTCTAGGAAGAACTGTATAGCCAAAATACATTATAGTTTCTTTTATGTGTACTATGAGGAGAGAGAGAGAGAGAGACATGCATGTAGCAAAAAGTTGGAAACACCTTACAATGGGTCGAAGAGTGACCATGTCCCATGGAAACCCTGAGATAAATGGTATGATACAATAAATACAATTTTTCTATGAGGTGGGCATGTCCCATGCTTGTGATTCTTTGGCTAGATAAACAAATCTTATTTGACAGATACAGATTCTGTCTGTGTCACTAGTATGGTAGTGATCTGTGGATTTGGTTGACGACAATGATTGTTGACACCCTCAGGGGTGTTTTTTATTTGACAATAGGTGTAATGTGGTACCCACATGCGTAAGATTGGTATGGCATATAAATTATCATTGTATGCATGGGTGTATGACTGGGACCTTCCCGTGTAAGCATTGCTAAAAGAGATGGTTATAATGGCACGGGTCTTCAACGAATTTGATGAAAGTGCAATGCTTGTAATGTAAGATACCATATTGACATGAAATCTTGTGTCATAGTCGAATGTCAGGAGGATCGATGAAATTTGTGGGCAATGATGATTCCCATAGTGCCACCCGAGGATGTCCCTATTGTGGTGAGGGGAAATCCAAAGTACCACTTCCTTTTTGGAAAATAGGAGTTGACGTCGACAAAAAGGAAGCCTCAACCGAACGAGATAGTTACTGATTTAAGTTATCAGGATCTTGGATTTGATAGGTTTAACATAGGCATGATGGAGAGGGGTGACTGAAAACTGATGATGGGGATTCAGTGGTCCACGGTCGGAGTATAAAAATCAGCTTGGCGACAGTCATAACTATTTCTAATCAGGAAATCCCTGGAGTTGGTAGGATGTCTAGGGTGGGTATATGTTGGTTATGAATGTCATGGTGGATTATGTGTGAAAGGTGTGATACTATGACCAATGGTGACCAGGTACTGCTACATGGGAGAAAAAATGGATGGATGAGTGGGGCACGTTTTTCACCGTTTGCGGTTGTTGGAACAGGGTCTCCTACAAAAGTTGTGAATCTAGTCCATTTTTGTATATTTTTTATTATATTTAGTCTAACGCAGGGGTTTTGGGGTGGGTCAAAGCCCCTAATGCATTGTAAATGGGTCAAGGGTAGACCAAGAGTCTGCAAACCACATTTTTTGGACCATTGGATGTGTAGGCTAAAATAGTATAAGTAATTGAACCTTTTTGAGTTGTAAGGAAGATATTGAACTAAGATTGGTGCGAATTGAGAATTAGTAGATCTGTTTTGGGTTTTTGGGGAAAGGACTCCTGTTGGCTGTGTGCTTGGAGATCCTCAGTCATATTGTGTGTGGACCTTGCTGCTATGTGTGCCGGTTGGGTTTTGGGTATTGTAAAATGATCTGAAGGATTAATGAAAGCGAAAGGCTATTGAATATATGAATCTATTGGACTTATGAATCTGTGATATCTAATGATGTATGCTCTATGTCATTGATTTAAGCTACAATATTACTTGTGTTACTTGTTTATACTGCGATCTGGATTTGTTATGTTATGAATAAGACTATATTGAGCTCTGCCAGTAACTATGTTAAGTACTTATGATGCATTAACAATTGATCTGAATCTATTTATTAGACTTTAGGCAAGAATAGCTGCGATAGTTGCTTTATTGTCCTATATCTGTTATTTATTGTGATTATATATGGTATTGCACATGGGGATGCGAAGGGAATGATAGATCTGGGTTCTATAATATGCGATCTAATACTTGTGAAGTCTAACGCAGCTCTGCCTGACTTACCCGCCCTCTCCTAGGGTGCGAAAACCTGGTTCTAGCACCCTCCCATACTACTTCGGGTGAGACTTTGGCCTGCGCAAGAAGGTCACTTCCGAAAGGGCCAATAGTATAGGGGTTTGTTGGCAAACCTTCACCTTCGAACCTGGGTCAAGACCCCTCGAGCCAAAAAATTGTTCCGTTGCCGGGACCGGGAGCATTTCGAGAGAGGGCTCTGGCAATGCCAAGGCCGTATTGGAAACTTGAAAGAAAAGAAATTGATGAATGGTTCGAATGTCAAGTTCAGGAATTCATAGTAAAAGAAAACCACAGTAAGAGGTTGACCACCGAAGAGTGGAAAAATAAGTATATTTTCACGGAGATATACGAGATCTTCTTTGTAACCATTGCGATCGAGCTCCAGGAGTGGCTCGCAAGGTTGGTCGAATTTCAGAAGTGTTGGAAGGATGAGCGGGTCACACAGTGGACCCTAGAATTAATCCAAAAATTAGAGAAGGCTGATAACACCATCACTCGCACAGTAGACCATTGGGTGGACAACGTGCTAGGAGGATTCGTGACAGAATTTGCCATCGATCAGTTCGTCTCCTACTCTGCAGCAGAGCGAAGATTCTTCAAAGGATTTAGGGGTAAGTTTCTAAAGACATTACCATTGTTGATTAAGATATTACTATGCGAAAAAAGTATTCTGTGTAGCCACACCAAATGAATGACCTCTGATATGGACGAGATTACGATGCGAAGTGGAAAATACTATCGGATCAACCTAAAAGGTGGTAGATCTGTCTACAGCCTGGTAAGAGAAACAACTATGCAGAGGCCTCCAGCCACACCACTTTCAAACTACCGTAGGGGTAAGAATTCACCTACACCTCCACCACTAGAAGACGACATGGCTGCGCACATGAAGTTTCCTACCTTTAAGAGTGTGGGAGATGAAGACATGGAGCAGTTCTGGTTTGTTGCAGAATCGGTATGGACTCCACAAAACGTAGCTAGTGATGTGGTGAAGAGGGAATAGCTATCCCTTTTCTTTGAAGGAAGCGCTTTGGATTGGTACATAGGATACATCGGACAACATGAAAACTCAACCATTGACGAGATCAAGAACGCCTTGAAACAATAGTTCAAGAAGCCTAAGTCCTATTCTAAATTAGTGGTTGATCTAAAGGATTTCAAGCAAGGGCCTTCTAAATCTATGTGGGAGGCCAATCAACGAATGAAGAAGGTGATTAGAGGAGGATTTCAGTACGATGACAAATAGCACACGGAATGGTTAATTTCTATGTCGCTGCATGACCTGCACATACTTATGGGTCACCAAAATTTCGAATCACCGGAAAAATCCCTGGAGGTCGCTATGAAGTTAGAAGTTGCGCCCAGAGATGACACCCAGCTAGGCATCTAGAAGATCCAAGGAAAACTGGAGGCGATGCACATGGAGATCTAGAACCTGTGAAACGAGCGAGGCGCAGAAGCTAGCCCTGAAAGATGGTGCATAACATGCAGGACGAATGGTCACACCAAGGATACTGCCTTCTGTTAGAAGACTACATGCAGGCCGAGGGACCTAGTCCCTTGCGTCCTAGGGAAGTCACAAGACCAATTGGGCCCGCACTATGGTGCGATGATTGCCACGTTGCAGGGCTGCACGACAAAAACCATTGTCCCTACCTTGTTGCGTACGTCCCAGAAATAAAACAACAATGTTGCAGGTTCTGTAGGTCGGTAGGACATGATGAATAGAACCGCCAAACGTATGATTTGATGATCGATCGAGGAAATCTCTATAGGGTGCAGTCAGATCCATCCTCACCTAGATCCCTCTCGGGCACATGGGGCTCCCCAGCAAGGGGCAGGGGAGGCAGAAGAGGTGGGAGCGCAGGTCGGGGATGAGGGCAACTAATCTGTTATAACTGTGGGGGGGTAGGGCACTTTGCCAGGGACTGTCCAAACCCTACAAGATAGTCCTGCTGGTATTGTAGGTAGCTGGACCATGCGATTGAAGACTATCCAGTCTTGATAGCGAAGATGCAGGAAAAGCAGCCAACACCTACACAGAATGTGCAGAGGGTTAAGGTCGAGCTACGAGACAAATATCCAAGCGTCAATTTCATAACGCACAATGGGATGGCCACCAGGGGGCCTGGGGAGGAAACTGAAATTGAGCCTTTGATCTGACCAGCAGCTATCAAATATGAAGGTTTGGATCTAAAAAATGAGAAAGAAACATTTGTTGCAGCTCGCAAGGACTTTGCTAAGGTAGAGGCATTTACTTCGCAGCCACCTGAAGACCTCAAGGCAGATGAGGAGGTCAAACCATTTTTACAAGCATGTATGAAGCTGTTGTGCAACCCAAAGGCTATGGAAAATATTCAGGCATTGATAGATGCTACTCAACACGACCTATCCTCTCTCTGGAAGTCAAGGACGTATAAAAAATCTATAGGTATAAGAAACGCACTAGTAGGGAGATGCGGTTGACTGCGCAGATCATTGATTACGAGATGGATCAGGTTATTTTGGACCTAGGGTCAGATGCAAATGTACTACCTAGGCAGACTTGGCAACGAATGGGGGAACCTAAGTTGGAATGGTCTACTATCCAGCTATGTATGGCCAATCAACAGAAGATCATACCATTGGGAAGACTATCGAAGATTGTGGTGGATATCGCACGGGTTAAGGTCCGAGTTGACTTTGAAGTAATTCAGATTGTTGAAGATGCGGACCCCTACCCTGTGCTCCTAGGCTTGGATTGGGCCATTGATATGGGGGACATCATTAACCTAAAGAAGAGAGGCATGGTATTCGAGAATAACGATACAAGGGTAATAGTACCATTAGATCTTGTGGAAGGCGAACGATACACAGAACCAGTGCATGACAAAGAGGATATGGATCACATCTATAAATTGACTGCATGAGATGAAGATTAGATCAACCCCACAGTGGAGGGGGTACTCTACTGGGAAAAGTATAGTGAATGTTTCTCCGACTCTGATGGGGAGATAGAGAATTGGAAAAACCGGTTACATGATGTCTCTGCACTACGATGTCTTTGGATCACGAAGAATTTCCGCTGCATCTCCTCAGAGGTAAGAGATATACCTTATTTCGATGGTTCTGGTAATGTTAGGGATTTTTTGCGGGCATTTGAAGCCGAGATTCCCCAAGAACGACGGCTATGGGCCTGTAAGCTGGCCATGCGTGGATCACCTGTGAAATGGTGGGAAATGCATGAGGAGGCATTCCAGGATTGGAAGGAGTGTCAGAATATGATGATTGTACGATTTGAGGCCCTAGATGACGTGCGAATCAAAACGGTCCTTGGACCCGAAGATCCACACGAATATTTGTTAGCTTGGATGAAACAATGGTGCGATAGAACTGCCCAGGAGTGGGTTCATCTGCTTATTCATGCCCTGGGACCACTTCCCACTGCATGGTACTTAAATGCGGAGCTCCATCGGTGCACTCGCCACTGGGAGACTTTGAGGGATGAATCTCTTGGCACATTTGGATTAATAGGAAGGATAGAGGTGCTTGACGCAGCTCTACAGAACATTGACACTATAGCATGGGAGGAATCGACCCAATTGGGAGTCGCGGACACCAAGCATGGTAAAATACTGCAACCTAGCCCCAAAAGAAGGTAAGAACGATCCACGAGAGGGTCTTGACTCAGAGTCGAACAGGGTGCACACGGTTACCAAACCACTCGGGTTGCGAATGGATAGAATTGAGACGCACCCCACGTTGGCTAAAATTAGGGTTACAAATATTACATATCCGCCAGCTCCCACAACAAAGGGGCAACTACGCTCACTTCTCGGCCACGTAGGTTATTACATAAAGTTTGTTCGGAAATATGTAGTGATCATAGCAACTCTAAGAGATTTTCTCACGAAGGCAGCCTGGTTCTGTTGCGATGACACAAGCTGAGCGAACATATCTTTGGGTTTGAAGTACTTAGGGCTTAAGCCTGTGTTGGGGGAAGATGCGCGGAAAGTGTAGGTGTTTAAGCCAAGCATAGCAGGAATGCCAAGCACACAGGAGGTGCGAAAACTAGTAATTGGCACACTAACATCTGGTAAAAAGAAAAAATTACCATTAAAAGGAGCGGGTCGCTGGCATTTAGTGAGGCTGATTTTGAGGATTTTTTACCGTTTACCTGATGGTAAGTTCCAGGTCAATTTTACCCTACCGTTGGTTGCCCACAGGTGCTATAAAAAGGGTCGGATATCTCAAACAAGGGTTCCTCTCACTTGCATAACTTGTACTTATCCTCCTTATCTCGTGCGAGCTTGAGCTGTAAGATTTTTTGGGTCTGCACTGTCCCTCTCATGTCAGATCAACCTCCCCCTACTGATAGTAGCCACCCATATTTGGGATTCATTTTTCGCGCTAGGATGACAGCCACTAACCCAGCTGAGCCCTCAACACGTACTGCCCCAGAAGTTGAGGAAGTAATGGAGTTCGGGTCTGAGGATGAAGAAGTGACCTCAACGCCGGTCACAAAGAAGGGAAAAGAGCAAGAACAGGGCTCCGGGAAGTCCCCCAAAGCCACAAAATGGGCTTCAGGGAAGCTTAGGACCTCCCCAAAGAATACCAAGTCCCTGTGGGCAACGCCTCAGGCTCAGGCTGCGCAGGAGGAAGCCCTGCCTGCCAATCCAATCAACTGGTTACCTCCCTTCATCCATCCACATAGGCCCTCGATGCACACACCAAAGAACCTTGATGGCCTGGTTACCTATCTGCAGATGCCACTAACCTCGGGAGAAGTCCCTGTCCTGAGTGACCCCTGCAGGAAGTACCATGAAGTTAAATTCGATGATCATGACTTGGCGAATTATGAAGCCTTCCCTGGGTTGACCCCCGCGTAGTACTTTGACACAATTTATGCAGATGATGGGGTCATAGTTGTTCCTCAGCGTTAGGTAAGCAGATTGGCCGGATTCGGGCTCTTGAAACTGCTGCGTATGCCCCACTTTGGAAATTATAACATCACAGATCGGCTAGCCCTACAGCTGCTCGCTCTAATTCACAATGGCTGCTTATGGATTCGGGATAGGGTCCCTATAGATGCTGCATTGGTCCACAAAATCACGGGCCTTCCCATGAACGGGCCACACCCTCCGGAGCGTGTGGGCAAGAAATATGAAGGGGACACCGCTGAATATGTGTGTAAGACCTACCATGTGGAAAGGAATACGCGGGGCTTCATCATAAAATCCATCAGCGACCTGGCTACGCAGATGGGTGCCATATTACTAGCTTGCAAGCTAATGCGCAAGTGCCAGGTCACAACCGTCCCTGCCTATGTCATTCGGCTAGCCGGTCAGTGTGCGAAGGAGGTCTGCCTCAATTGGGCCCAATACTTGTGCGACGAGTTCTTAGCCAACGTCCACGAATCGCGGGAGTAGGGAAAAACCTTCTGCTATGCCTGGCTACTATTTCTTATAGCCCTCATTGCCTAGGAACCCCTACAGAGTTGATCCTCCCCGAGCTTCCTCTAGATATATGCGAAGGGGCCCGATATGCCTATTTGTGGGATTCCAAGGATGCACAACACATAGAAGATAACCAAGTCTTCTCGGTCCTCTTCCAGAGTAGCGTGGCCACAACCATCAATTCTCGACCTCGGGTGTCCCCAATAGTATATGAAAATTACAAGAGTATCGCAACATTCCAAGTTACCAAGAACAACATTAAGCTCCACAGCCACAAGGATAAAACCTGGACGTCACTACCTTATATGGTAGCAGACAAGGAAATTGACGATGTGATTGCGCTATGGCCTCCTGCCTGGAAGGTAGGCTTCAAAACCAGCACAATGGGCACCGTTAGTACTAGCACGATGCAGGTACTCCCACCTGTTATCACCAAGGAGACTGGAATCATAGGGTAAGTCTCAGGCGCAGCCCCGAAAAAGGACACGCAGCCAAATCAGGCCACCACAAAGAACACCAAGGTTGAAACCCAGGTCGATTCGCAGCTGGGCGCAGAGGAATTAAATGTCGGAGGTATGAAGTGGATAGGCGAGCCTATCATGGGACCCCGAAAGAAGCAACGCACCCAATGGAAGGAACGAGATGAGACAGTTACATTGACAGACGAAGATCTCAAACAAATCACATATGCCATCACACTGGCCATCGAAGAAAAATGGGTAGCTTTAAAGGAACACCAGAAGGTTGCGATCAATGCCATTCAGGAAGAGCTTCGAACCTTGCAGCTAAAGACAGACACGATACAGACCAACGTAGCTCAGGGATGAATTCCCTTGGCATCTAGCAGTCAAGCGCTAGCCACGGAAGAAATCCATCTCTGTCCCTTACCTAGCATCGCCCTTGTGATCGGTTTGCCGGACCAGAACATCTAGCTCCAAGCAGGTGCAAGTGTGCAGTTGAATCTTGCCAAGCTACCCAACGTAGCATTACAGGGTCTCCACACTATGGTGTTTCAGGATATTCACCATCGAGACCAAAAAGTACACCAACAACTTGGAATGGCCGAAGAGACCATTGCACAATAGAACGCAGAAGTACTCTTTTCTGTCGCGCAACAAGCAGAGCTTGAAACTTTGATCCACTAGCTCTGCACAGGGGTTATAAAAGAAATCTCAGCCGCATCCACCCCCCGGGCTAAAGTGGAAGGATTAGTCACAGCATTGAAGGCTTCCAAGATGGAGATGTCGGTCATTAAGACACAGTTGGAGCAGCAAATATCTAACTTACAAGCCAAACTATAGCTCGAGACACCCCTGGAGGTATGAGTCCAGCGCCCTGCATTAGTAACCATAGCTACAAACACCATTACAGGATAGATTTCTCAGGGAGCCCAGTTACTCAAAGACGCCATGTAGCTCTGGACCAAGGTCCATCACGATCCGGTCCTCTGGAGAATAAATTAGGACTTGCGACAGAAGGAGGAAGCTTTCGAGCATATCGAGGCTACATTACCTACTTGGTCCCTACACAGCGTTTGGCGCAATTAAGGACTAATGACACCCTCCAAGCTGAGATCGAGGGACTCCACCAGAAGAAGCATGTTATTGGAGAACGCTTGAAGCCTTGGGATGTCGTAGCCCTCCAGCTCTCACAGGATGCTGATGGTGCCGTGAAATGACTAAACCAGACATTGGAGAGTGTCACAGCTATGACAGAGGGACCAACATTGCAAAAGCTTGTTGATATTGTGTAGAGCACTGCTACTCAGAGTCAGGAAGTGTTGCCCTCATTGGTTGCATGTAATGAATAAAATAATATAAATAATGATTAAATTAGTTAATTAGAAATTAGGTTGAAAGGCCATGTCTGATAAGATATGACCTTTCATGAAGAGGCACCTGCGCAGGTATATAATCAGGCCTCATTAGTAACATTCAATAATCTATCTCATTCATCATCTATCTAATATAATATTTGTATCCTCATGGATATCTTTTTATTCACAGTGTTCTAGAGTATTTAAGCTTGAGAAGGAACTTTGTTCACTTCATTTTGTATCAAAGCAGTTCGAGCCTTCGGCCGCTTAAGCGTTGCACAGAGCCACGCTCTTCGATCCAGGTCTTTGACTATAAAAATCATCAACCTTGTTGCCATCGTGACTGAAGCATTCACTACAAATTTTGGAGTTTCTCCATTGCTGAGTTTGTCAAAGGCCTTTGGCCATGATGAAAAATTGAAAAAAAATAAGGAAGAAATATATATATTAATAAAAAAAAGAGAGAGAAGAAAAGTTAACATAAAGGGGGAAATAAATTAAAAAGAAAAAAAAAAGACTTAAAAGAAAATGGTTCCAAAAGAAAAAGAAAAAAAAGAGATATATATAAAGAAGTACATATACGTACATACCAAGACAATTTAAAAATAAAAAGGAAAAAGAAAGAAGGAAGAGTAGGTAAGGTTATTTTGATTATTCTTTAAGTGGTTTCCAAGCTCGTGGTTTTAGACGCCCATGGTAATTGCCCATGGTATTTGCAAGGTAAAACAAGAACAAAAGGAATAAAAAACCTCTATGTGAGTGGTAAGTTTACTTTTATATGGATAACATTAACCTAGTCAAATACACATAAGTGGACATATATCTTATAGGCGAATATAGGTGAATAGCCACGTTTCACTAGGGTTGTAACTTTTCAAAACAAAAACAAAAAAAGAGTTAAAAAAAAAATCAGTTGTTAATATATATATATATATATATATATATATATATATATATATATATATAACTATAATTTACTTAGTCAAAGAACTCATCACTAAAGGAAGACTATATTGAAGGTTATATAAAGGAAGTAATTTTCAAAAAAATGAAAGGAAAAATATTATTAAGAATTTCTTAAAATATTAAGGAATCATTATTAAAGTTAGGAAGGGTTACCTTAAAAAAAACCCTAAAAACTCAATTCAACGGACAAAATGGAATCAATCATTGATGAAAAGGAAATTGAATCTAAATCAAAAAGGAAAGAAGGAAGATTTCCTGAATATTATAGTATGTTTGTCCGTGTGCTAATTAGAATCAAAGGGTCACTTGCGGGAAAGGAAGTTCTCATATATGTCGATCTTAATCAAAATGATAATTATGTTAGTACTGAATGTGCAAACCAATTAGTGATCCCTAAATTAAATATAATCGAAACAAATTCAATTAGCACAAATGAGAAACAATACAACATAAGGAATCTACACCTAAGTATTGGGGATTATTCCTTGGTCTTGCAATTTACCGTTAAAACCTTATTTTGTAACAACAGTGATATAATTATGGGTTTGCTCTGGATGGAATCACTAGGGTCATTCATCCTTAATACAAAAAAGAAGTTTTTAACATTCTCCTACAAAAAGAAGAAAATAAAGCTACAGGATGTTAACTTAAAGGAAAATTTAGTGACACCTGAAGACATTCAAGAAATTTCAAAAGTAATTTCTCAGGAAGGTAAAAAGGTGATACAAAATATGCAGAAGGAAATTGAAAAAATAACCACTAAAAAGAATGACGAAGTTGCTCGCCTTAGGGACCACAATGAAAAATTGCTAACGCAAATTAAGAAATTGTAGAAGGATAAGAAGTCATTGGAAAACAAGGTGCAACAACTTGTCGAAAAAACGAACATTGATCTAGTAAATGTCTCAAATAAAGAAGACGACAAGAAAGTTGCAGAAGAAACAAAATTAGATGTCAGATGAACGAGGAACATACTAAGTGAAGGCTCCTACTCAATAACATCCTCTCCAGGCGAAAATCAAAGTCAAAATAAAAAAAGTTTGCTATCGACATCCAAATCACGGGAGCAAACAACTCAACCAAGCTATGTATTCAGAACATAAACAAGCTGATATTCTGAAGAATACTAAAGAATCATCACAAGTTGCCAATCATCGTAAGATTCCACAGAATATTTATTTAGGATGGTCTGATCCATTCTCGTGTGACAAATTTGTTTTTCACTTAGAGGATCATATCAACTTGTATCAACAAGGATGACTGCCCCGAGACGAGAAGATGTTCGTAGTAGGAAAAGGAATCTAGGCCTTTCATCGAAAAGCTTTGAGGACAAATATTTTTGAGGGGAAGGAAATGTAATGAATAAAATAATATAAATAGTGATTAAATTAGTTAATTAGAAATTAGGTTGAAAGGCCATGTTTGATAAGACATGACCTTTCGTGAAGAGGCACCTGCGCAGGTACATAAGCAGGCCTCACTTGTAACATTATATAATCTATCTCATTCATCATCTATCTAATATAATATTTGTATCCTCATGGATATCTTTGTCTTCCAAGTGTTCTGGAGTATTTAAGCTTGAGAAGGAACTTTCTTCACTTCATCGCAGCTGTCAATGCACTGTGCGTGCAGGTGGAGACCCCACCACCACAGTGACTCGGGACGAGTCACAAGATTGTGTTGGGCGACTGTTGGAACAGGGTCTCCTACAAAATTTGCAAATCTGGTCCATTTTTGTATAATTTTTATTATATTTAGTCTAACGCAGGGAGTTTGGGGTGGGTCAAAGCCCCTAATGCATTGTAAATGGGTCAAGGGTAGACCAAGAGTCCACAAACCATAATTTGCAGACCATTGGATGCGTAGGCTAAAGTAGTATAAGTAATTGAACCTTTTTGAGTTGTAAGGAAAATATTGAACTAAGATTTGTGCGAATTGAGAATTATTAGATTTTTTTTGGGTTTTGGGGGAAAGGACTCCTGTTGGCTATGTGCGCAAAGATCGTCAATTCTGTTATGTGCGCATTTTGGGATTTGGGTATTGAAAAAGGATCTGAAGGATTAATGAATGTGGAAGGCTATTGAATATATGAATCTATTGGACTTATGAATATGTGAAATCTGATGATGTATGCTCTGTGTCATTGATTTAAGCTGCGAAAGTACTTGTGTTACTTGTTTATACTGTGATCTATATTTGTGATGTTATGCATAAGACTATATTGAGCTCCGCTAGTAACTGTGTTAAGTACTTATGCTGTGTTGACAATTGATCTGAATCTATTTATTAGACTTTAAGCAAGAATAGTTGTGATATTTTCTTTATTGTCCTGTATCTATTATTTATTGTGATTATATATGGTATTGCACACGTGGATGCGAAAGGACTGATAGATCTAGGTTTCGTAATATGCAATCTGATATTTGTGAAGTCGAACGCAGCTCCACCTGACTTACCCTTCCTCTTCCAGTGTGCAAAAACCTGGTTCTAGCACCCTCCCATACTACTTCGGGTGAGACTTTGTCCTGCGCAAGCAGGTCACTGCCGAAAGGGCCAGTGGTATAGGGGTTTGTTGGAAAACCTTCACCTCCGAACCTGGGTCAAGACCCCTCGAGCCAACATCGGTCTTTTTACACTTACCAAAAGAATGAAACAATGGGATTTGGATTGTAAAAAACACAGAGACGGGTGCCCCAAAACATGAAAGTGCTCACTCACTGATGATGTGAGGAGGGTGTTTTTCCTGAGGGTGGGGGCCCCATTGGTTGGTCTCTTGTGTGGGGGTGATGAAGTAGATGGAAAGTATTTCACATGGGCTATGCTAATGGAGGTATGGTAGGCCAAAAGCGAGGCGCGGTGGTGTGATTTTAATCTGCTTGCAAAACCTGATATTCCGAGAAAGCGGATTTATTTTGATATGGTAAAACTTGACTTGATGCATGGTGGGTGAATGGACATGAAGTGCTTTCAAGACTAAAGTGGTATGGCCATGGCGTCATGATTTTTCTGATATATGGTCTACTTTGAGTGATGGACGCCATGGAGGAGAGGCTCTACCGACCAATAAGGATGTTTATCTTGTGCAAGGTGGGGAGATGATAAACATGGTCAGGTTCTTGGGACCTATGTTTAATTTCTTGTGGTGAAATGATGTCAGGATATGAAAAGTTTTTCTAGGACTCTATCATGCTGAGGGTAGAATGATACGTGCTCTATTACTTTCAGTGGATGGAGGGATGGATGGTTTTCACAATACCTACAAAAAAATACCCCAAGTGAAAGAATCTTCTTCATTCAAATATTATTGAAAGACATGTGCTAAATGGAAAGAAGATGAGAGAGAGCATACCTCTGCTGGCACTGAAAAAATATTTTTTCGGAGGTGTGAATGTGTGGCACCTCCTTTGGATGTTATGAGGTGTTGATTACTGTGTTCCTTTTGGTTCTGCAATCGGGCCTTCTGAGCTCTCGTTATGGTCATCCAAAAAATATTAAAAGGGCGACATATAGGCCAATATGGCTCATTTTAGTTCGTTTGTGACATTTGAGTGTTTGAAGTTTTGAGAGGTCAGAGGCTTTTGCGGAGTTGTAATTTCTGTTGCGGTCAACCTGAGAACCCGGGACTCGCGATTCTTGATACAGGTAGGCCCAATGACGTCCTGCATTTTAATTTTTTCAGTATGTTGAGGCCAGGTTCCACACATGATGGGTTTGTATGGAACCCAGGTCAGTTTTTTCCTTCAATGCGCCGGCGATCAAGGCACAGACACGTAATTTTAACGCAAAACCGAGGGTTTTGCATGAAATTACCTCGCCTGTACTGGCTTTAAGTGCGCCATTTACACATCTGTGAGAAAAACAGGTGTGCATCTCTTGTGCCTGTCTAAGAAACAGGCACGCGGAGAGCCAATTTTTGTTGGGAAATTTTGTCAATTTTAGGTTTTTTTAATGTCACTGATGTGTGCATGTTGATGACAGGATGTTGTGGAGGAAGAGGGATTGGCCTGACCTCCGAGTTGCTTTGGCAGGTGATGCCAATGCATGCCAGTAGTTGACGCATTGGGTTCTTCTCAAGTTCATGGAGAATGACCTCTTACGATCACATGATCATCTTTGTGTTACCTGATCCGATGCTAGAACAGGTGACGCAAGGTCATGGTGCTGCAGGGGTGCGACTTGACTATCCGTCCCGAGACAGATATGTATTTTGTGATCGGGCTGCTACCTTAGGGTGAGGCGCTTCCTTATTCACTTCCCCCTGGGAGAGTGGATCTTCAGCAGTTATTGGCAGTCCATTGTGGTGGGGCGCCTCTTACAGAGGGGTGTATTCAGATAGCCTTGGTGACTGACCTGGCCGATGGTGTGCTCTGGCCACTATTGTGAGACTGTCAGGGTTGTCTGTGCCCAATCAAGCGTCGAGCCTACAGATTTGTGTTCTGCACTGGTTGAGGGTCGTTAACTTTTTTGATTTCGCCCATCACTGCTATTACGGGATGTTGGCTCAACTCTCCAAGGTCTGGGATGGATCAAATTTGTTTACATATGCTAGTATTCTATGTAGCATCATGTATGAGCGAGTGGTGATGCTGAGGCCTATGGAGGTTGTGCCTGCTCGGGGTCCTCGAGAGCCTTGTATGAGGTTGTTGGCCCTCATGATGCCTCACGGTGGTGGAGGTCAGGTGGGGCGTTATTGGAATGCCACTACAGAGTCTTGGTCTGAGGCCAATCCTTAGATGTTCCTACCTTTCCCTTATGCGGGGATGGACTTCTGTGGAGACCCAGACACGAGTCTTCTTGTAGGGTATGCATGGGGGACCACAGGTATGTTTTTATGTTGTATTCTAAATTTAATTGAGTATTTATGTTTTATATGTGTATTATGATGACAATGACATAAATTTTTTATTCTTGCAGATGTTGGCGAGGTTGGGCGTCCCGTGGCTCGGTTGGTGGGACATGATCCGATCTGGAGGCCTCGAGGTGTTCCACGCATAGTCTGGGGACCGGGAGTGGATCCAGTGCAGCCTCAGGGTGGAACACCTAGCGGGGAGGCTGGTCCTTCGGGGGATGGTAGTAGCTCAATTGTTTCCAAGTATGCTGCTGTGATCGATCGCGCTAAGGCGGCGGAGGCTCGTGTCGCAACGATGACATAGCAGATGGTCGCTCTGGAGGGCAGGGCTCGAGTTTTGGAGGATGCATGGGATTTAGTGGACTGCTTGACCCAGGGGATGCCTACTCAAGATTTTTTGGATGACCTCGATGATGCATGGCTAGAGATTTTGATGGCCTAGGAGAGGGGCTATCGACCGACTTTGTGCCAGGTGGCGATCTCTGTTTTGACAACGGCTCCAGTGTTGGTACCGGGAGTGGCCGCGAGTCCAGGTGCCCCGCCTGGAGGGGCACCTCCCTAGAGGCTTTATTGTACACAGGGAGAGCACCCGTTATGAGGATGCTTCCCTAATTTTTGTCCACTTGTATATGTGTATCTTTGGGATGACTTATGGGTCAAAGATACGATGTTTTTGGAACTCAGACAAATATTTTTTGGTATATATGAGATATATTTTTGCGGCTCTACATGGTGCGTCCCCTATTGATATTTTTTTATGGATTATGTGTTGTGACGATGGAGATCTCTATTTTATTTATTTTTTATTTTTTATTTTTTATTTTTTATTTTTTATTTTTTTTTAATTTTTTAAATTTTTTAAAATTTTTAATTTTTTAAATTTAATTTATTAATTTTTTATTTTTTTTATTTTTATGTATGATGGTTTATCCAAGATGCATTCCATTTTAGGATAGTGTTATCTATGCGATCAAATGTTTGGTTTTGATTTCTTGGTACATGTGTGAATGTAATGTGATCAAATTGACGACTTAATCTTTTTGCACGCAAATATTTTCTAAACAGATGTGAATCTCGTACCTCAAACTCTTCGTTTAACTATGACACCACTAACTGGGAATTGAGGTAGATATGAAAATTGTGTATGCCTTGATTGAGGGCGTCGCACATAAGTCTGATGACAGCGTCATATTCTGCCTAATTGTTTATCACTGAGCCGATGCATACACCGTTGGTGAAGAATGGCGATTGGTCAAGGTGATAGATGACCCAGGCAGTTGCTGCTAAACTTTGTGACCATCACGATGCTCCATCAACGAATCCAAAGTATTGGTCGGGTTGAGAATCCATTGTGACACTAGAGCGTATTTTGTGACAAGTCTTTTGGTCAAAGATTTAAAGTGTTTGGTATGTGTACTTTGACTCTAGGGATGGGCCCTATTGGCCCTTATGGGTAAAATTTCTTGAGGTAAAGGCCATTGACGGGGTTGCTGAGGCATGTTCTGTCTGGCTTTGTCAAGATGTATGCCCCCTTGAAGAGACGATGTTTTATGATGTAGGGTCCTTTCCACAAGATTTCGAGTTTTCATGGCCCTAGGGATTCTTTTGCAACATCATAGTGGAGGACTAACTCTCCCTCAGTAAATGAACGAGGGTTATTATGGCGATCGAATGATGCTTTTACCCATTTATTATGGGCCTCGTTGTGTTGTAGCGATTGCCTTTGGCTTTCGTCGACAAACTATAGTTGTACTAAACACTGTTCTAGAGGATGGGTGTCATTGAGGAGTTCGATGGCGACGTGTAAATTAATCATGGCTTCAACACCATATACCAAGTGAAAGGGTGTGAACCAAATGGATGTTTTCACGGTCATGCGGTATGCCCACATGGCAGAGAATAGCATGTGGTGCCAGTTTGTTTTGTGGTTATTCACCATACACTGTGACATAGTTTTGAGGACTTTGTTCACAACTTCTACTTTTCCATTGGATTGGGGGTAGTACGGTGATGTGAATTCATGTGTGAATCTGAGATGGTGAGATAACTCCTAGATAAATTCATTTTCGAAGTGTTTCCCATGGTCAGAGACTAACTATTTGGGAACGCCGAACCGGGAAATGACATGGCTAAACAAAAATCATGCAGCGGTTTTTGTGGTGTTGTTGTATGTGGGCATAGCCTCTAACCACTTGGTGAAATAATCGATAGCCACAATTATGTATTTGTGATTGCCTTCCGATGTAGGGTTGCAAGTCATGAAGTCGATCCCCCATTTACAAAAGGGACCAGCAATGATGACAGGGTGCAGGGCAGCGGGAGGGGCTCTTACCTTATGACCGAAGCATTGACATTGCTCTCACCTCTTGGCTGCTCAAATGTAATCGTGAAATAAAGTGGGCCAAAAATATCCTGCTCGTAGGACTTTTTGTGCGGCGGCCATTTCAGAAAGATGGCCACTGCAAGCTCTTTTGTGGCATTCATTAAGGGCTTGTTCTGCTTGGTCGCAGGTAAGGCATCGATGTAAGATGGTGTCAATGCCCCGTCGGTATAAGACATCTCCCATAAGGAGGTATTGGGGGGCATGATGGTGAATGCACCGACGATCATCTCAAGTAAGATGGGGTCTAAAATTTTGGGTTCATAAGAAGAGGAGGATATCTCCGTACCAAGGGTCGTTAGTTGCTACGAAGAAGAGATGTTAGTCCGACAACGAATCGTTTACTGGTGATCCCTTGGCATGACTTGGGAGGTTTGTAATGAAGTATGCTAAGATTAATGCCTTTTTGCTCTTGGGGGAGTGAAATTGTAAGTCATATTCTTGTAGAATGAATATCTAGCAGGCGTATTTGTGGTTCATTAAGTGGCGCGTGAGCAGATATTTGATGGGATTAATATCGACGATGACCGTTGTGGTTTTTAAGATGATGTAGTGGCCAAGATTTTGGATTGCATGAATTAGCGCTAAGGCAGTATTGTCTTCAGATTCATATCTTAATGCAGGGCTTGATTAGGTTTCGCTGACGTAGTAGATTATGTTCTCCTTCCCATCTGGGCCCTCCTGGAAAAATACTCCAGCCAAAGTGGTCTCGAATGCTGATAGATACAACATGTAATATTTTTTGTAGTCTGGGGGACTAATCAGTGATGCTGAAGACAATGTGTTTTTCAGTGTGTCGAACGCTTGTTGGGCTTAGTCATCCCATATGAATGGGATGTTTTGGTGAAGGAGGTGCAGGACTCCTTGAACATAAGTGGCATAATCTGGGACGAAACGTCTCAGAAAATTTCCCTTTCCTTGCAAGCTTTGTAGTTTCCTAAGGGTTCGAGGTGGAGGTACCTCTTTGATGGCTTGGACCTTGAGAGGGTCCACTCAAATTCCTTGCTGGGACATGATAAAACCTAAAAGTCTTCCTGCTATGCAAAAGATGCACTTGAGGAGGTTCAAGCATAGGTTGTATAGCCAACATCGTTGGAATACCAGTCACAGATCCTCGAGGTGGTCTGAATGCTTCTTGGATCGGACAGTGAGGTCATCCAAGTAGGTGAGGATAAGGTGTGCCAAGTCATGAAAGATGTAATTTATGGCCCTCTAGAAGGTGGCTCCTACATTTTTTAGTCCAAATGGCATTTCCTTGTATGCGAATGTACCGCAGGGGGTAGTGAACGCGGTTTTGTACCAGTCAGTGTGGAAGATTTGAATTTGATTGTACCTAGAGAATCCATCCATGAAGGAGAGGGCCTCGTGACCCGCACAAGCATTGATGAATTGGTGGATGAATGGGGTAGGGTAATTTTACTTGGGACATGCTTTGTTCAAATCGGGAAAATCAGTGCAAACACGTATGGTTCCCTATTTTTTAATGACGGGAATAAGGTTGGAAACCCAAGATGTGTAAGTAATGGGGTAGATAAACTAGGCTTTGTGAAGCTTGCCGATTTCTCATTTTATTGCTTCTACCTTGGATGGGTGCAGTTGACGTTATTTCTGGTGTATTAATGGTACGTCATGCTACGTGTCAATATGGTGCTCTACGATAGTGGGGCTAAGCCCATGCACCTATGAGTAGTTCCACGCGAATATGTCTATATACTCTTGTAGCAAGTGGGTATAAGAGGTTATCTCTTTTGGTGAACATGCTGCCCCCAGTGAGATTTCTTCGACCTTTCCAAGATTTTGAGATATATTGACCATGATGGTAGGTGAAATGTTTGACATGTTTCCTTCCTCAAATGCATCGGGCGCTAGGATGGGGTTCTTGAACCAATAAAATTTCCCTGATGGGAGAAAATATTTTGATTCAATCACATAAATATCTTGTTCCCCTGTCTTGTCAGGATTCAACGTTTTTCTTGAGAGAAAAATCAAGCGTTATTGCATTGCATCCCATGGATAATATGGCTCTGTTATGGCTTCAAGGATGTGATCATCTAAATGAAATAGGGATCCTAAGGGGGATTGATTCTGCACAAGGCTATGTAGATAAGGTTTAGTCCGAACAGAGATGGTTGACAGACATGAAAAGGATTCCATCGTCGATGTGGTGGAACCCGATGCGGTTGACAGAGTGCATACAGATTGGGTTTGTACTGTCGTTGGTACAACTATTCTTGTAGTTGCATTTGACTCGACACCTACAACAAATGAGTAGAAAAATTGAGTCATGGTTATGATACATGATGATATGAATCGTATATGGTGTATTGTGTCATCGAAGTTTGGTCAGGGAGGAATTTCCATCATGGGAGCTTGCGTGAGCGCAAGGCTAGATTCCTTGTTAGGTTGGGAAATTTTTGGGAGATGGAAGTTGTGCCTGGTACAAAGGTGCCTGAATTTTTCCATTAGTGGGCATGCCTCTGGTTCGTGGTTATGGCCAGTGAAAATCGTGCACGGTACCAGTGTGCCAACTAAGTAGATTGTGTGGGAATCAACACTGCTCTTCGTCTCAAAAGTGGATGCTCGGAAGGGATCATGCGTATAGGAGAGGGTCCTCTACTACCATTTCCAAGTTTTTGGCTTGGGTATGTCTAACTCTCT
The DNA here is from genome assembly GCA_034641835.2 of Pinus albicaulis. Taxonomy (NCBI): domain Eukaryota; kingdom Viridiplantae; phylum Streptophyta; class Pinopsida; order Pinales; family Pinaceae; genus Pinus; species Pinus albicaulis. The sequence continues at coordinate 1,106,595,896 of CM076572.1, read as the reverse complement.
TGGGGAGTGTAGAATTAATGCCGCTATTTCCTCTCTAAAATTTGGGATATGATCACATTTTATTGTATGATGAAAGTGTGAGAAAATCTGGAAATAGCAGTGCGTGATTTTCTCTTGGTTAGAGAGATGTCTTTGCGGGAGGGAAGAGATTATGCGAAAACTGTTTACGAGCTACTTTAGTTCTTTGCACTGATTGACCTAGTGGCCAATTCTGTCACATAGGCCACATGTTATCCTAGGTTGAACCTGGTTCTTGCTTGGTTGGCGTTCCTTCCTAACTTTCCCAATGTGCAGAAATCGGTATGGAGTGGACTTCTTGTGGGCGAGTTGACTTCCATCGTGGTTGTTAGGTTTTGGATTTATGAGATCCCGATGTTTCATCTCTAATAGATGTATCACGTCAATTAGAGGGCGTGCTTGTGGGATATAGGTACATCGATGCTCATGGTGATTGCCCTGACACACTAGGCAGAACATCCTAACATGTGGGTTCCTGTCCTATTCATTTGATGACGTGACCGGTTAGCAGCAGTGTAATGCTTCTAATTCAGGGAAAGTGCCAACCACATGATTATGTGTGTTACATAATGGACATGTTGGTCTTCTCCGTGGAGGGTGGTTGGGGGTGACTAAGGGTTCCTCGACTGGCCGCTTTTGGACTGACAGGAAGAGGATGAATCTACTTGTCACATCCTCTTGAGTCGTTGAGTTATCTATGGATTTAGTTTCAGAGTCCTCTTCTTGGGAGAGGTGAACTATGACTGAGTGCAAGCTATTTAGCGTCAAGCGGAATCTAGGGACATAGTGATAGTGGCATAATGGGTGATTTCCACCGCATATTTGACATGAATACTGGGTGGCTAAAATTTCGATGCGATATACTACATCGACTGGATACCATCGCTGAAAAATTTCTAGGGCTGGGCACTTACCAATGAAGTGATTGCATTCGTTACAGAGTACACATTGCTTGATAGGGGGAGGGGGAATGGCTGGGAGTCTTTCAGGTGACTTTCGTTCCTCTTGCAAGTATAAAATGATGTGAGGTTCATCTCTAGTTTACTAGATGGAGGGATCCTCTTGATAGGATTGCTCGATGGCGTGTAAGGTGTCCCTGTATCACGGAATTTCTGGGAAATAATGGGTATAGTGCCCATAATGGCTATAGATAGTGCATGCGTGATTGGTACGAAATGCCTTGCCTTGATTTTTGGTGGCTTCTTCCTTTTTACGGGAAATTTTTGCCGCGATATTTTGCGCAGAGCTAAGGAGTGGTTTTAACTCATCAAACTTTTGGAAAATGTGGGTAGGGTGGCCTACTATGTCGCATATGGCGCAAGGTTGTAATTCCCATTGCATGGTGGGATTCTTTACCTTCTTCCCTCTTTTATTGGTGTTCTTGGTTGTAACCATCAGTTTTTCGATGGGAATTGTCTTCGCAGGGATGTTTGTGACAGTCTCCTGAATGGTTGGGGCTTCCTCAGGACTGAGGGGGATTAGCCTTGTAGAGGTGATGTGCGTGGCTCCCGTCCTGATAGGTAGGAATAGGTACAAAAGTGGGATTTCAAATGATACGTTTGGTAACACCACAATGGCCAAGACTTGTTGGGACATAGAACCAGCTAGGGGATAGAGTAAATGAGTTTGGGAGGCAGCGTAGGCTAGAGATGCTGGCGTGGTCAAGGACTCGGTGTCGTTACTACTCTTCTCCATATCTTGGTTGGATTTGGTGCTTGATGTGGACATCATGCACACTGGATCCTCTGTGACATCATATGATGATTCTAGTATAACAGGGGGATCTCCTAGGAATGACCCAAGGATGGACAACGGTTTGAACTGGCTGGAGCCGTATTCTTGGTACCGTGTAAGTGCCTCGCCAAATGTGTCTACATAGGGTAGAATTACATCAGTATTTGTTAGGGGTCACTTGTCGTGGTATTTCAGTTGGTTGACACTAATGATGGGATTCTCATGGGGGAACATCATAGTTCGGAAGACGGAGGAGGCTATGGCTGACATGGCATACATATAACTCTAGCCAAGGAGTATATTGTAATCCAGTTGAGCATCCAAGACTTTGATGTATAAGGACCGTCTTGCTGGCTAAACAGACCAAGACGTTTTGGTAGAGACCGACGGGAGCTTATGGGCACCTGTCATATGCTTTGAGTGTGATGTCTGATGGCTTTATTTCAAGAGACCCTGACTTCTGCCATACATTTTTTGACATGATGCATGTGGATGCACCCTCGTCAATGATACATCAGTAAATGGTGATGTTTCGAACTAACACCGATATCTGGAAGGCGACCATCAAAGGAAGCCTAGAGGTGGCTTGATCTGAATCGAAAGCCATTAGGCGTGAATTGGCAGGGTCGATGACGCCTAATGTAGAAAGAAAGGCTTTCCTTTGCTTTGGGCATGATTGTAATACCTCCAAAGCTGACATGGCGGCAGGAGATTGGGCTAAATCGTCCACAATGCTATAGTTATGGGCCGCTTTGGAATGGTTTCCTACTCACCTAGTTGGTCCCTTAGCCATCTTTGGAAAAGTGTCAATAGGTATCTTTGATATGGTCAATGGTGTTGTTAGTGCACTCGTGCTAGCCCTTGACAATTTGGTGTCTGGTGGGGTATCATAATTTCGTTTCCGTGTCTGAAAAAACATTTCTTCGCCAGTCATGTAGATTTCATGATTGTTTTTTCCGGAATCGTCGGGAGTTGTTTTCTGTTGTTGGGTGCTAATTGTCCCTTGGTGGGGGAAAGGCTCCTACATTACGGCTATGTGCTATGAGGATCCCCCTTTTCCACAATTACCATGAAGCTTCTTTAGCTCAGGGATATCAGGACAGTGGCGAGTGTAATTTTTGTATTCAACACAAATTGAAAAAGAGTAGTTAGTTTGGAGATTCACCCTCTTGTTCTACCCTTGGGAGTTGTTTGGATCCTGGTTTTGATTTCGTTTGGAGTTGCCTCCAGCCTGAGATCGCGGAGGGAATTGTTGATTGTTTCCCCCCCTGTCCAGGATTTCCCTTTGGTTTGTTTTTTACTTTTTTCATTGTCGTGTTAGGAGGATAGCTAGGATTCTCCTAATTGTATGATTGGCGCAGTTGTGCTTGGGAAGGTTGCACAAAGTTCACTTGTGCATTATTATGCATGGGTGGGTTTTGTGTTGGGGATTGGGCATATTGTGGTCCTTTTCCCTGGTTTGTGAATGGCTATTGTGGGGGATCTCTTCCGTCAGCATTTGTAGCTGCATACTTGGTCCCCTGAGCCAAAGGATATGGACCTCCTTGCTGATGGTGGTACGACTACGCCCTATTGGTCATGTTTTATGAAGCTGCAAGATGACTCTGGTAGCAAGGTTGTGGGATGTTCTGGTTAGAATCATATGCGTAACCGGGGTACTAAACATTGTTGCTTAGGTGATTTTGGGTCAATGAACCAATCAAACCTTCTGCAGAGTTTGACGTGCCTGAAAATTCTTTGTAAGTTTGTTGGCGTAGGGCATTAGGAATGATATTGTAAATATATCCTAATTGTGTGTAAATCAGCTCGAGATGTTGGGCCTTACTAATGGCATCTTCTTTAGACGTAGGTTTTTGAGTTGCTACATCTTTTGAAATCTCTGTAGTGAGAGTTTTCAGGAATAGGTCTAGCAGAACTCAATCGTCGAGTTTGGCTTTGCATAAACTATGACATCGCCATCATTCATGGAGGTGGTCCAAGATATGGACGACTAGTGTCTGTCTAAAGTGTGTCAGTAATTCCATCCCGTAATCATGGTGGATGGGTAACTGAAAATATGTGAGGAATGTGGTAGCGAGGGCGCTAAAGGTTCCATAGCATAAGGTTGCTCCACATACCATTTCGCAGCTGATCCGGTTAGGGTGCGTTAAAATAGTCTCAATCGAATAGTATCATTAATGATGTTGTTCGACGAACACCACATCTGGAAATTCATAATGTGATTCCCTAGGTCTTCCACTTGCTTCCCTTCGAACTTTGGAATGTACGAAGGGAGCTTTGTAGGCATGGGTGGCAATGTTGGGTTGTGTGCAATAGGGTCATTCGTTAACTTGGTTAGATCAAGCAAGTTTAACGATGCTAAGAATGGTGACTACGAGTAGAGAGCCATTGCACACGATGAAGACACAATGTTCTCGTTAGGTATAGGGTTTGTCTGCGACGTACCCGGTTGTGAGTTCACTTAGCTTCCCGAATGGGTAGAGCTCCTATGCCCCATAGGGGTTGTGGGAGGACTGGTATGTGGTGACCCTATGGGGGTGTCCACTAGTGTGGAGTTGGGTGACCTTCAAGGGTTCCCAACTAAAGATTCCCCAATAAAGGATGAACCGATAAGGGAGGCAGTGTTCCTTCTTTAACGCCTAAATGGTGAAAGACCTGGAACTCCTCCCGGTAATGAGGGGAGGTACAAAGTACGTCTAAATCGACAAGGTCCCGTTGGGTCTGTTATGGTGTCAACTAGGTATGGTTTTGGAAAAAATATTCAGTCCTATGAGAGGTAAAATATCAAAGAAAAAATAGTGACCACATACATAATTAAAAGCATAAATAAAAGTTAATTTCCCTTTAAATTATCTCTATGTGATCAAACAATCAAAAAATGGTTTTGGTTTTCTTTTCATGTGATACTCAAAATCCTATAGACCTATACGTCCTCACACTCTCAATAGTAATTAGGCCTTGCAAAGATATCTTCTGATGGGTACTGGGGCTAACGTTCTGAAAGAATCGACCAAGGTAATGGGTAGAGGATCTAGTGTTGCCTGCACTGTTACCTATAAGGAAGGATGCCCTAGATTTGGCCACTAAGTACCGACATCCCACGTGAGAATTTGAGTCTTGATATTCTTAGTAAATGAACTACCAGTACCGAGTATTAGACGGGTCAGGTAGCCTGAAATAATACCACACACACTGAGCTTAAGCTTAACCCTCTCTAGATCAGGTCTCTATAGCGCTCGGGTTTTCTTTTCCATGGGCGAATAGACGGGTTTTGAAGTTCCCTAAAAATTCAACTACTATGTTTCAAGATGTAAAATGACCAAGGTGGCTTATTGGATGCCTACCCCCTTGGTCCTAACCTAAACTATAATTTCTCTTGTGGCCCCTGTGGGGAGAGTTAATGAGTTTAGTTAGGTTAGTTTTAAGGTGGCTTTAATTCACTTATGGTGTGAAAGTGTGTGAGAAAGAAGTGAACAATCACATAGTTTTAACATGTGGATATGCGGTGATCCTTTACACATCCCATATTAATATACGTTTGGTTTTTCCTTGCTATAAGCAAATCCTGTGCGAATATGGGCCACTTATGATGTTTCCTAGTTAATCTAAGTGATCAACTAAATGGAGATGGAAAATTATCAAAAGAGAGATTTCATATGCTTGCCTAGGGTCACCAAAAGGTGCAAAGATAGTAGAGATTACTTGCTATCTAAGGATAATTAAATCCTGGTCCCAACTCCTAGTGCTAAAAAATTAAACTAAAATTAATGACTTTAAACTAGGAAAAATGAAAAACTTAGCTAAGCATGTGTGGATTAGGGCCACTTACTCCAACTAATTACCTATGTGTGTTTTGGTGTCTATGTTCGCAAAAAATAAGCTATTTTAGATTGCAAATAAATTCCCCCCTACTTAAACCATGTGATTTTTTTATTTTTTTATTTTTTTTGCGAAAATAAACTTTGAAATTTTAAAACTAGCTCCTATCACTACTAAAATGCAGCCAACAGTGAAATTTAAACAGTAATGGGACACCTCACACAGTGCTGGCAATTTTTTTATGGGCTGCAAGTCACTTTACAAACATGAAATGAAGGAAATAGTAGAAACTTTCTGCCTTTGGTTTCCACGCGCAAATGTCTCACACAGGCACAAAATCTATCATGCAGTTCAGTGTTGAACATGCGCAGTCGGGCGCGTCTGTCTATGTAAAATGCACGTGAATTTCATGCAACAAATTTTTCGGAGCTTCTGAACTTCGGCCTCTCACTGAGGGTGAATGGGCAGAGAATAAGAGAAGAGGGGTTGTCCAAGCTGTTATCACCAAATTATGTCCTTTTGGGCTGCTTCAATGGTCAACTTGGAGTAACTATTTCATACTAGCTTTTGACTGAAGATTAGCCTCTTCAGTCTGAGAGGGCTCTCTCAAGATAAATTATGATTTTTCAATAAAAAATCTATTGGATGGCTAAATCTATGATAATGACTTGATTTTATATGATTGCAGGTGGAAAATGTAGAGGATTTTCTACCATTGGGCTTATGGAATCATTGTAAACCTCAATTACAAAACAACAAATTTCATGGAAGCCAAGACACTTATATTCTTATCAAATCACACATAAAGGACAAAACAACAACTACATGTGTACAAGAAATTGGAGCATATTACTAAATTCAAAGTGATTACACATGAGCCACTGCATAAAGATCAAAAGGACTAACATAAAAAAAGCATAGATAAGAACATACAATGAATCTTGGGTTTGAAACAAGCTGCTACAAAAGTATATTACTAATAGTGAAAGATTACAATAGTAGTGCATACATAACATCTCCCAACCCCTTCTAACTCTAAAAATATCTCATTTATAGAGTCAGGACTCATAAAAATGATTTTTCACCTTGCTAGCTTCGAATTCCCACCTCAGAGACCTATTTCAAACATGATTCCATCACTTGGAGACTTCATATGGATATTTCTGTTTTGCAGAGTTTGAATACAAAAAAGACTCTTATTTCATTAATAGTTCAACAAACCCATTTAATAACCCTTATCACCTGCCACCAACTAATTTTCTGAGTGTACTCGAGTGTTGATGTGTCATTATGCCACGTGGATGTTGAGTCGGACCTCCTCCAAGTCGAATTTTACAATTTTTTCATAAATCTGGTTAGTAAATATTCTGAAAAATAGGCTTCAAAGATGAGTGTATAATTTACAAACCCTGATGTCTTTGCAGAAAATAAGAGTTTTTTTTGTAGATGGACCCGTGCTGAAGAAAAACCTCTTTCATTTCCAAAATCATTTTCATTTGGTCAGAAATCAAACTTGAAGTTGACTTCTAAAACAATCATGTACAGAAATTTCGTAGGGCCTCTGTTTTGAACACATTTTCCAAACCTGTATGAAAATATCTTCCTAACCATATTTGACCTCCACATGTAATTAACTAACCTTGAATGCACCATTTCAAGACAAAATTCCTTCAATATTCAACTCGCTGCCAAAATAAGGGAAAACAAGGCAATTTCGTAGCAACTTTTGGCAGCAAATTTAATTTACCAATTTCCACCACCTTTTAGCTCTCTTTTCTTTCATGGATCTATTTGATAGGTTTAAAGAGATAATAAATTTTTTTCCCAAGTTTTAATTCCAATTTTAATCACCTTTTTTTTCAAAAATTAATCTTCAGAAATTCCATAGCGAAAATTGGGCTTCAAGCCTGGGACACGCTGCAAAATCACCTAAAGTGTAAAAAATTCAAAATTATCCTTTTTCCTCAAAATTTCACCAGTAGTTCTGAAAATTGATATGATGAAGGATGATAAAGAAAATTTGGTTCAAAATGCCTCTTACCCTCCTCAAAAAGCATCGTTTTCACCTTTATAGTTATATTTGCTACAAAATTTTGTAAAAACAAACAGGTGGTCATTTTTCCAACTTGATGACTATGCAAGTGAAACCAAGGTGGATTATTGTGGATATGACCCTAATTAAAATACTAATGAAGTTTCTATGGCCTATAATAACATGATTAAGTGAATTTCTCATCAAATGAATTATCTAACCTAATGAGACAAGGCAACGCTAATGATGACCCTATTAAAAAAAAAATTGAAAAATTGAGAGTGATAACAGTGGATCCACTAGGGATGGTGTGCCCCTGTGGTACAAAAAAGAACTAGTAGTTCCAGTGCCATCTTCATTGGGCTACTCCCATCTTCAAAATGAAAACTTGCAACCTGCTCTGACCTATAACCTTGGCACTGAAAAACCAATAGTTGCTAAAGAACAGAAAGTACACATGTTGAATTTAAAACTGAAACTGACAAAATGCTTGATCTTCAAACTTATCTATATACAAATGATCCTACTCTAATTTCTCAGAATAAAACTAAATCAAGTGATCTCACACTTTCAATGAATCCAATCAAGAAGTTGAGTACTAGATTTGAACGGACATTCCACTTCTCTGATCATAAAACCATTCCTGAGAGATGAAAACTTGTTCCACCATCTAAATTTGTCTACATAACTGAAAATCATATTTAAATTCATTCCTATAGAAAATTCTAGTAGAGCTGTGAAAGGATCTTTGAGATTATGCACGAATAATTATTGTTGATCAACAAGAAAGTGTGAGTACATATGATTCTTTGTTGGTGTTCCTTGTTCAGTTTTTTCTTTATAACTCTTGTGACCATTCTCGAATAATAAAGAAAAAATCTGCTAATCATTATTTTTATTTGGGAGAGATAAAAACTTAGAGTATTCTTGGACACTTTCAAAAGGAACTGCCTCATCATGTACCACAGGAATTTCTAGAGGTAATTCTTCATATGATTCAACAAGCATACTCATCTGATTGTCTAAAATTTGATTTTCAAAAATTTCTTCATTTGTTGTAAGCTGATGCAAGGAATGACATGAAGAATAAATTTCTTATTTTACCTGAGGATTATAGCAATTATCTTCCAATATTTCCTCCTACTATTGGAAATTATTCTAAAAAACCTGATGATCAAAAGACTGACAAGTCTGCTACAAATGTTCGTCAAACTTAAAGGATGTAACATGATTGTCATAAATAAACTCCTGTTGGGTTTCATTTTCATCCAAGAGAGATACTACCCTTTCTTCTTGGTGATGAAAGGGATTTTCATGAAGGGCCTCTAAAATTTCCCCATCCATGAACTCATCATCTTCATAAAAATTCTCCAAATATTCAATAAAACTCACACAATGTTTACAGCAGTCTTTGAACAACAATAAGGAATAATGACATTCGTTATACATCTCATAAAATGCAACATGGAAATTAGCAAGAGAATATAATGAACCATTTGGAAGGCTTTCGTACTAAGACCATGATTTTCCCTCTAAAGTGACCATAAACATCTTCATAAGACAATCCTCAGGGAATTGAACATTAAGTTTGTGTACATGCATATGGAATCTAACCAAGTCAAGAGCAACATTGTTTTTATTTTCATCTTTAAATATGGGAAGATCAGTTAACCAATAGAATTTTGGCATAGGATTTGGAAAACCAAGGATGTGAGACCGATTCATAGGGGCATACCTTGCATTTATTCTTGCAATGGAACTTATCTTGGAACTTCATCAAGCTAATGATCTTCAAGTAGTGGATTCACCTTCCAATTGATTATTTGATGTGTGGAGTCACCATAGTAGAAATATAGCCAATATGTGCCTAAGTGTCTGCTGCTCTTAGACCTTAGAACTGAAACTTTGTCGTTCTTCCCAGGGAAAATTTACACCTTCGGTCCCTGGAAACGATGACAAAATTTTATCACCAAATTGTGTCCTGTTGGGTTGCTTCAATGGTTAACTTGGAGTAACTATTTCATCCAGATTTTGGTTGAATATTAGCCTCTTCAATCTGAGAGGGCTCTCTCAAGATAACTTATGATTTTTTCAATAAAAACTCTATTAGATGGCTAACTCTCATAATGACTTGATTGTATATGATTGCAGGTGGAAAATGTAGAGGATTTTCTACCATTGGGCTAATGGAGTCATTGTAAACCTCAATTACAAAACATCTAATCTCATGGAAGCCAAGGCACTTATATTCTTATCAAATCACACATAAAGGACAAAAAAACAACTACATGTGTACAGGAAATTAGAGCATATTACTGAATTCCAAGTGATTACACATGAGCCACTGCATAAATACCAAAATGACTAAGATAAAAAATCATAGATAAGAACATACAATGAATCTTGGTTCTAAAACAAGTTGTTGCAAAAGTATATTATTGATAGTGAAAGATTACAATAGTAGTGCATACATAACATCTCCCAAACCCTTATAACTCTAAAACTATCTCATTTATAGAGTCAAGACTCATACAAATGATTTTCCACCTTTCTAGATTCGAATTCCCACCTCAGAGACCTATTTCAAACATGATTCCATCACTTGGAGACTTCCTAGGAATATTTCTGTTTTGTAGAGTTTGAATACAAAAAAGACTCTTCTTTCATTAATAGTTCAAAAAATCCATTTAATAACCCTTATCAACTGCTAGAAAATAATTTTCTGAGTGTATTGGAGTGTTGATGTGTCATTATGCCACGTGGAAGTTGAGCTGGACCTCCTCCAAGTCGAATTTTACAATTTTTTCATAAATCTGGTTAGTGAAAATTCTAAAAAATAGGCTTCAAAGATGAGTGTATAATTTCCAAACCCTGATGGATTTGTAGAAAATAAGAGAGATTTTTGTTTATGGACCTGTGCTGAAGAAAAACCTCTTTCCTATTTCCAAAATTCTTTTTCATTTGGTCATAAATAAAACTTAAAGTTGACTGCTAAAATAGTCATGTACAGAAATTTCGTAGTGCTCATTTCGTAGCGCCTCTGTTTTGAACACTTTTTCCAAACCTGTATGAAAATATCTTCCTAACCATATTTGACCTCCACATGTGATCAAATTATCTTGAATGCACCACTTCAAGACAAAATTCCTTCAATATTCAACTCGCTGCCAAAACAGGGGAAAACAAGGCAATTTCATAGCAACCTTTGGTAGCAGATTTAATTTACCAATTTGCACCACCTCTTAGCTCTCTTTTATTTCATTATCTATTTGATAGGTTTAAAGAGAGAATACAAATTTTTCCCAAGATTTAATTCCAATTTTAATCACCTTTTTTTTCAAAAAGTCATCTTCAAAAATTTTGCAGTGAAAACTGGGCTTCAAGCCTGAGACACGCTGTGGAAACACCTAAAGTGTAAAATATTCAAAATTCTCCTTTTTCTTCAAAATTTCACCAGTAGTTCTGAAAATTGATATTATGAAGGATGATAAAGCAAAATTGGTTCAAAATTCCTCTTACCCTCCTCAAAAATCACCATTTTCACCTTTATAGTTATATTTGTTGCGGAATTTTGTAAAAACAGACGGGTGGCCGTTTTTCCTTTTTGATAACTATGCAAGTGAACCCAAGGTGGAATATTGTGGATATTACCCTAATGACAAGACTAATGAAGTTTCTATGGCCTATAATAACATTATTAAGTGAATTTCTCATCAAATGAATCTTCTAACCTAATGAGACAAGGTGAAGCTTATGATGACCCTATTAAAAACAAATTAGAAAAATTGAGAGTGATAACACTAGCCAAACTCCAAAGTAGAGAAAAGGTCCCTACAACAAGCACAACCACATTAAATATAAAAATTAAAATCAGTGGAGTCTCCAATCATTTGTTGGTGGATTTGGTGCACAATTGTACCAATCCACACTTGCTTAAGAGGAGTGGTCAATGCCTCTTAAGCTTCTAGTCATAGGCAGATAAACAAAAGAGTTAGCAGGTTAGTGAACATGCTATAAAAAATTAAACACACTAAATAATGATATAATATTCACATTTAGAGAGAAAACAAGACTAAGCTAAACAAAAACATGAAAGCTCATATAGATTCAAACAAAACAATAATACTAAATGTGGCATCAATTTCCCCTCTTATTGTTTGCTATTAGGAAAGAAAGATAGTATGTTTACAAACTTTCCAAGGGGCCCTTAGAACTATGGATTTCTAAGACGCGATGCAAGGAATTTTTTAACTTCTAGCTGCTTGGTGCAAGGTCTCTCTCTCTACTCCAAATGATTGGATTTGTTGGATGGCCAACAACCAAATCTCCTCTCTATTTCTACTCTGGATTACACACTGCTGGATTGCTTCAAAGAAATTTTGGCCAACATAACAATGTGCTCTCCCTTTGTTCATCTCTTGGTGGCCTTTTATAGATTAATTCAAACTATCCTTCCCTCTCTTGGTACATTGATGGATGGTGACCCAAGAGAGGGGATTGATTCCATTGTATGCCACTTGATTCATTTGTGTGCTCCCTTGAGGTCCCAAGGAGGCTTATGCGGCTGTCCTTGGGAGGCCTCAAGTGTGGGATCATTTTCCTAGAGTGTGACTTGTGGTCCCAAAAAGTGACTTCGGCCACTCTTAGGTCCAAGCAACTTTTTGAGGGAAATCCGCGCAAAGGCACGCCTATCGAATAAAAATGCAGGCAAAGGAGAATTATGCCAGTGTGTTGAGTGTGAAATTTGATTTTTCCTATGGACCTTAGAGATTCTCTAATGTGACTTAGCCCTGTAAATCCTTTTGCCTGAAATTTAATAATATCATATTTTCTTGTCCGATTTTCAAGTGATAACACATATTTTCCAGACTCATCGTCACCGCATTTAAATAATATATCCACAAATTTCTGGAGGTGTATTTTGATGATTGGAAAGTATTCAGATTGCTAAAGAAACATGTTTCTAGTTTGTGCCTTATGTTGGCTACCTGCAGGAAGTACCAAATATCCTTGAGCCTAAAGAAGTGTATTTTTTGCGTACCATATGGTATACTCTTGGGGCATATTGTTTGAAAACATGTATTGATGGTCGACCTCGCGAAGATCGTTGTAATTATAAATTTGGAGCCTTCGAAAAATGTGAAGCAGTTGCACACAACGCTTGGGCAGATATATTATTATAAGAAAAACTATTGAATAAATATGTCAACAATAAAAGAAAAAAGGGCATTGGCGAGGGTCGAAAAATGTCACCATAAGCTCATTGGTGACGGTAAAAAGAGCCTCCATCACCAAAACTGAAATTCATCAAAGGTGGCATCACTAAAAGTATAGGTGTTGTGATGACATTCAAGGTCCGTCACCAATAATTATTTATAATGACGGATAGTGATTGTCACCATTTCATATGAGCAATGGTGACAGATGTTAGTCTCCATCACAACAAAACTAAACGTCACCAAAGGTGGCATCACCAAAAATATGTGTTGTGGTGACATTTAAAGTCCGTCATGAATAATGATTATAATGATAGATAGTGATTGTCACCATTTCATATGAACAACATCGATTTATTGTGATGGACATTTAATTTCCGTCACTATTGATGCATATATGGAGATGTTCGTTGACCTTCACCATTTCATATTTTGGTGAGAGCCAAAAAATGTCACAATAAGCTCATTGAAGATGGTCAAAAGAGCCTTTATCATAAAAAATAAAACGTCACCAAAGGCTGCATTGTAAAAAGTATAAGTGTTGTGGTGACATTCAAGTTCTGTCACCAATAATGATTATAATGAAAAATAGTGACCATCACCATTCCATATGAATATTAGGGTGCGATGGAATCGACTCACCAACCTCCTGCTTGTAAAGTAGGTGCTCTTCCATTGAGCTAGCACCCTTTAAAGCATTATAATAAAAAAATATAAACCTTGAAATTTTATAAATTGTAAATTCTACAAATTTAAATAAATTAAAACCGATAAAAATATCCAACTATAATTTATGAAACTAAGAAGAGGGACAATATATTCAAGATACAAATGCCGGAATTTCTAGTGTTGTGAAACAACACAATATTTATCTAAAGAAGAAAACAAAGATCTTGTTCAAAATTTCAATCACATTTCTTTCAAATTCATTAGAATATATACATTTGAAATCATTAACATTTGAAAAATTAGAGAAAGAGGCAGGCCTCATAATAATATCACCACTTTGTTCAGCAATTTCCAACCTATAAATTATAGTACAATTTTAGTAAAATACTATTTAAATATCTAGATGAAAATGTCTATGAATGTCAAAACCAAAAATATAATTACCTCTCTTATAAATACATTGCCAGGGTGACCATGGGTTGATAAATATTTACATCATATATCCCTAGTTTTGCTTAGTTCCATTACATAAGCCATGCAACACAACAAGACATCTTTTAATCACTACAAATTCGGAATACCAGTAGTCATTTATACCTAAACTTAGGAATAATGTACTAAAGTATTTTTATAGATGTTGTTAAAAGATTTCATACTTGGCTCCTTCCCCTATATGAATGGAATACATTCAATAAATCTATATGTGATTCTCAAAGGAATTATTTTGTTCTGTGTGATATTTACACTCTTCTTTTCTAATTCAAAAGTAATGTGCTTCTAGTTATCACTGTGATACAAAAGTAACAAAGTTTTGAAGTTTATTTTCATGTATAATAAAAATTTGCCTCATAGCACTGCCAGGCATTCAAATGTTCCATGAGATTTCTAGGTTCTAAGTTCTAACATAAACTAATTAGGCTTTTTTACTTTTGGCAAAGCTCTGACGTCCTACCATGCAAACTAATCAATTATCCACACGCTTAGAAAATTGAAAAGAAATTTCTATATAGAACCTATGGTGACTTGTTTTATTTATATATGGTGGAAATAGAATTATAATTAAATATTATGATCAAGTATAATGAAAAAAAGAGTCGTAGTTTATTCAAGATGAGGTGTGGGACCACAAATAAGAACACAATTGTCATTGAAACGATTGGTTACAACTGGGTATAAGAATGTCTCACTGGGAAGCAAGGTCTCAGATGTTTAGAAAGCATATCGATCGATGAATTAAAGAGTTCGCAAACATTAAGTTACCTTGGAGTAATGTCATAAAGACAATGAAATCAACATGCTTTTGGAACACCTCTCTACCCAAGTTTTAATGGGTTTCATCTGTTTCACCTTCAAATTGTATGGCTCCTTTTTCTGTACACATCACCCATCCAACAATTGTGGTTTGATTGAATGTGTGTGCTATTTGGAATTTTATTTATTCCACATTTATCTTTATGCTATTGAAGTAAGGATTTCCTCCTCATACCTTCTAGCTTTGACAATATGGAATTTGGGGATTTTACATTTCTGTTCCTAATTTATATTGTGTTAATTCTATGTATATTTTCCATGCTGCCCCGGCTATATTTCAAATTTTAGGTTTTTGGTATTCAAAATTCCTCTTTGGCCAAAACCCCTCTTAAGTTATCACACTACCAGATTCATTTTTTCTCGTCATAACTTAGCCCCCAACATCGTTCTATACACCTAGTCTGCGTGAGTCTATGTGACCTGGGTCAGCGTAACTTAATGTCTAAAATTGAAGTCAGCGTGAGGTTCAGTCTCACATAGTTTTTAATGTCTAGCTTAGGTGTGACAGTTTTTTTTTTTTTTTCATCATTTTCCTCACACCGGAATATGGATCCGTTGTTCTAATGAAATTCTAGGTTTTTCCATGTATACTATAATTTAATTATTTGATTATTCTTTTTATCCAGAGTTAGGATTTTTTCCTTGAACAATGTTCTTTGTGGGTAGCCACAATAATCCTCTGTCATGCACAATAACCACTAGTTGTGTGACAGAGGGATATGTATTTTTCAGAACTTCTTTTAGATTGCTTTACTTTTACATTTATCATGTGAAACTCTTGAAATTTATGGTTTCCTGGTCTGATAACGCAATTCATAGATCCTCGAATGTATTATTTATGAAATGATATTATTTTAGGAACGCTACATGCCTATCCTCTATTTCTTCAATTCCATTATATATTTTCCAGTTTGTGCTTTTTCTTTGGACTATTCAGGTTATGAGTATCTTACATAGTAATTTCTGAGTTACATAGTTGATTTATTTTATTCATTAGTTCATGAATTTGGCTCATAATTCATAACTTTCTATGAGTTGTTAATCTGTTATTATTTATTTCGATCATGATTTTCCCTTATTCACATAGATCTGAATAGTTGCGATGGTATTTCTGCGTATTCCTCTTTTCATTTACGTTTCTTAGACAAGATGTGTACCTGTACTGGGGTTCTGCCCCTGAAGGTAACACAAAATATAATAATGTAGGCATGTTATCAAGTTGAGGTTTGGCACAATACCTTTTTATTTATCAATCCACTACAACCTTCTTCATGCTGTTGTACATAAATTTTTAATTTATTATTTCCAAATTTTTGTACTTGTTTTGAATTGAATTATTGTGTTTTAATATGGGTAAATATTACCCAGGTTGCTCATATATCTCAGATTCGGACAAGTGTTCCAGAAAACGAACATACTCCCTTCTTCAGGTTAGTCCAATTTGTTTAAATACTATCTAGTCCATGTTTATAATCTTCATTTATACATGTTGAAACAACATTATTTACAACATTCATTATCTGTGTGTACATGTGAAGAATGCAAACATGGAATAGTATATGCAAGTAACTAACTACCATTACTTGTCTACATGTTTTGACAGTATGCTTACTTTTTATTAGTTAGTCGAATTGTTTTCTAATTCTTGACTTGTATTATGCAGGTTTTCTCTCATAATATTTTATTTGAGTTGCATACTTCAGTTGTTTACTTTCCAGAGCATGTTTACAATTTTAATATTTCTTTCTCGGGTTGGTTACCTGCTATACCATTATGGCTCTTATGACACTTAGCTTAGTCCAACACTTCTAGGGGTTATGTGTCAAGCCATGCTTGGTCTTTGACCATAACTTATTTTGATGTAAATATTATTCAATTTCAACTAGTCACATGAATAGATATATGGTAGTGAGATTTTCAATGATCTATGCAATTTTTTGCACTTAGACAGTTACTATTTAATAATTGGAAATGCCAAGTTATTCTATTTCATATAAATACCTCCTCTAGTTTTCCATTATGTAATATCATATCTAAAAATTTTCCATAATTTTCTGAATTATATAAAGCTAAACACTTGGTGTTTTCTTAGTAGTTTTTGCATATATGAATCCTTTACTTCTACATGCATTCATGCAATGTAATTATTTTACTTCTATATGAATTCATGCATTTGTATATGAAATCTTTTACTTCTACACGTATTCATATTTTCTAGTACTTATTGGCTGAAATACTTTACTATAATTCACCTATGCATTTCTACACAGTAGTACTTATCAGATTATAACCCCCTAGGGTTTATAATTTCACCAAATATGATTTTTCTTCCATGCTTTCAGTAACTTAGTCAGTGTGTAAAAAAACATAGTATTCACTGTATTAAATTACGGAGAGGACATTGTACAATACACATGACAAAGGACATTGTACAATACACATAATTATTTACTGAATATTTTAATAACTATTTATATGCCAACAGTACACAATAGGACTTACACCTTTTTCCTAATAAGATCTGTAACAGAACCGTACATACAATTTTATATCTTCTAAATGGATATTTTCCTATTACTTAAGACCAGTTCCCTTATCTAAAACATTTCTATACATTATAAATTTAATAGAAAACCACACTAGGTACATACCAATGTGTAAAGATGAATTTTCCTCCTAACCAAGAGCTTCTCCTCAGAGCTCTCCCCCGAGCATAGACCAATATTCCCTTGTGTTTACAACCTCTTGTCACACTAGTGATGGCTCTTTTAATCCTTCTTTCCCTTAGATTGTTTCCATAATGACGTCTCGTTATTATGGGTTGTTGTTTCCCATAGCCTAGGATTTTATTTTGTTTTTTCCATAAAATATTACTTAAAAGCTTGCTTTTCCTCAACACCGTTTTTCTTATCTCTTCCTAGTAACATTCCACTTTACTGGGGATTTTTATTAGATGTTTTTCTCCCATCTAATTTAATTCTTTATTTATTTTTCTCCAAGGATTTTCTGGAGAGTTTGAAATTCTAGTCCATCCTCATGGATAAGAATTTCCTAATCTAAATTACTCTGTCTTTACCACATTAACATATCTTTCACAATTAATTATTAATTTAAAAAATAATTATTTCCATACATAATTGTTCCATAGGTCCACCTGTACCTTGGTCTTATTTACACAATATAAAAGTTGTAAATAAAGGTATTACATAGTCCCCCCCTTAAAAAAAAAACACCAACCTCAGTGTTGTGGATTACTCTGTTTATTCTTTGAACAACGATGGATACGCTTCCTTCATACTTTCTTCCCACTCCCAGGTAGCTTCTTTAGGTTTAAAGTTCTTCCACTGCACTTTCACTCGAGCTACCATTCTATTTCGGAGCACAGCTTTTTCATGTTCCAATATACGAAGTGGTTATGGAAGAAAGTCCCCTTCTGTTTCCACCTGTATCAAAGTCCAGTCAACCATGTGAGAAGGATCATGCACATATTTCTTCAAAAATGATACATGAAAACCATTATAAAGTTCAATATGACTAGGAAGAGCCAATTTTTAACTCTTTCCAAAACCTCAAAGGGACCACAGTATCAAGGTGCTAAATTAGCACAACTGCCTCAAATACAGATGATCCCCAACCTTGAATTCCCTATGAATTCTTTTATTATCTGCATAACTCTTCTCGTGGTCTTGAGCTTCGTTGATGTTCTGTTGAATTTGTTTTACTATTTGTTCCATCTCATGTAGCGCTTCAAGTCCATGTACTAGTTTTTCCTTTGAGTGACTCCAGCGAAGTGGAGTGTGGCATTTTCTTCCATACAAGGATTCAAATGGACTAATTTTAATAGAGGTCTGGTAACTATTTTTGTAATAAAATTATGCCAAATGCAAAAAATCCTCCCACTTGGTGGGTCTATTGATTACATACATGCGAAGCATGTCCTCTAATATTTGGTTTCTCCTTTTTTTCTGCCCATTCGTCTGAGGATGATAAGCTGTGCTAAAGTTCAACTTTGTTCCTATTCCTCCAAATAGTGTTTTCTAAAATGCAGAGGTAAACTTTGCACCCTATCAAAGATAATCATCTTTGGTATTCTGTGAAGTTTAGATATTTCCTTCATAAATACATTCGCCACTCATGCAGTCCCAAAAGTGGACTGTACGGGAATAAAATGTGTTTCCTGGGTTAATGTGTCCACCACCACCATAATGGAGTCATGATGGTATTTGGTATGTGGAAATCTATCGCTAAAATCCATGGATACCACTTTCCACTTCCATTACGAAATCGAAAGAGGGTTCAATAAACCTGTAGGATGTTGATGCTCTACCTTAACATGTTGGCACTCCAAACATCTTACCAAGTAATCAACTATTTCCTTCTTCATTCTCAACCAAAACATATTTTTCCGCAAGGCTGTCACCATCTTTTGATAACCTAGATGACCTTAATAAGGTCTCTTATTGTATTCGTCTAAAATCATCTATTTCAAGGTAGATACATCTTGAACATACAACCTTTTCTTATAACTTATTAATCATGGTGTATCCTGGAATTTCAACATGCTGTAATTTTTCCTGCAATTTCAAATATTGCGAATCTTGCGACAACACTTCTTGGATCTTTTCCTCCACATAAAATTTCACACTACTACCCATGTAAGAAAAAACTTGATGGGAATGTCTACTTAAGGAATCCACAATTCGGTTTTCCTTTCATTTAATGTGTTTTACCTCTATATCAAATTCGCTAAGGAAAGCTAACCACCTTGCTTTCCTTGCATTCAAATCTGGCTAGCTAAAGAAATATTTCAGACCGATAAGATTAGTCATCGACATAGATTTTACCCAACATGTAGTGTCACCACATTTTTAATGCATGTATGAAAACAACTAATTCCAAGTCATAAACTGCATAATTTTTCTCATGTTTCTTTAGTTTTCGGGACTCAGGCTATCATTGCATTATCTTGCAGCAATAATGCTCCCAATCCTTCTATACAAGCATCAGTGCAGACAAAAACCTCCTTTGTTGGATCAAAAAATTTTAATATAGGTACAGTAGTTAATTTTTTTTTCAGCTGCTCAAACTACTCTTGGCACTTGGATGTCCATTCAAACTTCACACCCTTTTTCTACAAAGAGGTAATAGGATAAGCCAATGCAGAAAATCCTTCTACAAATATTTAGATTATCCGACAATACCCATGAATGTATGCATTTCTGTTACATCTGTGGATACATGCCAATTTAAAATTGCTTGTACCTTTTACGGATCTACCGCCAACCCTTCCTTGGAAATAACATGTCCCAAATATTAGATCTTGGGTTTGTAAAACTCACACTTGCTGAGTTTTTCATATAATTGGTGTTCTCTGAGTGTTTGTAGTACTATTCAAAGATGTTCATGGTGTTCCTCTTTGTTCTTAGAGAACACCAAAATATCATCTATGCAGACTAGCACAAACTTATCCATATGTTTGTGTAGAAAACTATTCATGAGGCACATGAAACTAGCAGGGCCATTTGTGAGTCCAAAAGGTAAAACTACGAACTCGTAATGTCCATACCGAGTTCGGAAATTTTTTTTTGTGTGTCTTCGTCTTTGATGCGAAGCTGGTGATAACCAGTTCTCAAGTTAATTTTTTAGAATAAATTTTCCCCCCTTACTTGATCAAACAAATCATTTATTCATGGGAGGGGGTACTAATTCTTGACGGTTAACTTTCTTAAATATCTATAATCTATGCACATCCTGAGTGTTCCATCCTTCTTCTTGAAAAATAAAACCAACGCTCCCCATGGAGACACACTTGGTCGAATATACCCTTTTTTTTGTAATTCCTACAACTGAAGTTTCAAATCTAACAGTTTAGGGGTGCTCATTCTATAAGGGGCTCAGGAAACTGGGGTGGCTCCTGGTACCGGCTCAATAGAGAAATAAATATCTCTCCGAGGGGGAAGTTGAGGAATTTCTTCAAGAAATACATCCTAGAAGTCCTTAATCACTAGTAAATTTTCTACCGTTTCGTTTTCTGCTTGTTTTTCCAAATCTTCAATTTGGACAACATACATGGACAACCCTTCCTTACTGCCCGCTTCATTTGTAATGCAGAAATTTGCCTAATAGACATAGGTTTTGGTTTCCCTCTTACCACCACTTATTCTCTTAGAAAATTAGTACAATTTAATTTTTTTTTCCAAACAGTTTACTACTGCTTTCTGTTGTAACAACCAATCCATACCAACTAGGAGGTCATAAGATCCTAAGGGAAGGATATTCAAATTTAAATTTGTGATGTAATCATTTAAGTTTACAGGATAATTGTGCAATTTATGGGTGACCTTCCGTTTGGTTCCTATAGCCAACTGGACCAGCGAAGAGTGTTGAAATTTTTCTGTCTTCGATTTACATGTGTCCACTATATGTGGACTAATATAACTTAAAATAGCTCCAAGTTCAATTAAAATAAACACAGGTTGGTCAGAAATAATACCTTCAATTTCAATCATAGGATTGATGCTTAGCTTGTTGGTCTTCCAATGTTGCACTGATTCGGGGAATATTTCGGGCAACATCATTCACTGTGGTTGCTTCCCACACTGCTTGAATGTTATGAATTGCATGAGTGTTGTGTGGGCAGTCTCGCAACATGTGAGGCTCACCACATCCCCAACATTTCAAAGGTTCCTTGGTTTTGAACATGATTTCTCGCTTGTTTTTCCCTTCCATGGGCTTGGAACCTGTGTGTGAACAAGATGTCTAATTTTCGCCACCTTTATTGAAACTTTTTCGTTGCTGGTTTCTCCCGAAATTCTTCAGATAAGCTAGTTTGGGTCTTTTTGAACTTGCTTCAGCCTTCCATTTTTATTTATTCTACCAATTTTTCAGCTGATCATTCATGCTTTAAATTGTTGGTAGCATAGTCATGCCTTTCGAATAGCCTCATCCATAGTCTTTGAATCGTCAAACTCAATTGTTTCTTTGTAAATAGTGGGTAAACAGTTTAGAAATCATTGTACATTATATTTTTCTTCTCTTATGTACGGTACGTAGTGAAATAAATTTGTGAAATTTTTCATAAATTCATCAATGTTGAGTCGTCCCAGCCTTAGCTCATGAAATTCCTTTGCTCTGTCATCATAATACTTCTCACTGAGGTATCGAGATTTAAATTTCTCCCAAAATTCTTCCCATGAAACAATATTTTCATCTAACAAGTATATGATTTTGGTCTCTTCCCACCAAAGTGTGGCTTTACTTTTCAACTGGTAAACTAACAGCCTTGCTTTTAGATTACTTCCATATTCATATAATTGAAAGTATTTTACCATATTCAGGAGCCAGGTTTTCACATCCTCTTCCTTCTCCCCATCAAAGGTTGGAGGCTTGATCTTGTGGAATTCCCCCTGCAACTCCTTTTTCTTTTTGGATTTAGAATATGCTTTTCTAGACTCTTCCCCACTCTCAGACCTCTCTGAGTTGGGTTCTGTTTCTTTCCTTTTCTTTTCTTGTTCTCCCTCTTGATCTAGAGGTTAATTCTCTTATCAACCTCTATTTCTCGTTGTTGGCTTGCAGTAAACATTCATTGCTAGTTCTTAGTTGAACCATTTCCAGCTGCAAATTTTTTTATAATTTCCAACATCTGAGAATTTGGATCTGGTGGGGCATCCCCATCCCCCAGTTCCACATAAAAATCTTCTTTGTCAGACATGACAACAACTGCAATTATTTCTGCACTTTAATCTGATGCACATAAAACAATTGGCATTCATAAAACATAATATGTAATTGATTCGTAATTTTCTAATCATAATTTAAACTTCCTGACAACATAGTTTTCATGTGTTGGGACCCATAATCCTGGTTTTTAACTTGGGCTCTAAGACCACTTGTAACAACAATTTTTTTTGTGTTAATACTATCTCGGTGATTAACCATCCATTTCCTCCTTAACACCTTGTGCTCATGACATCTCTGCTATTTTTTTAGGGATATGATTGCATCTAAACTTTAATGATAATTAACAAGGGTAAAATGTCCCCCCATATAAATTTATCCACCCCTTAACTCTATTTTACCCTTATAGGTTTATCACTAAAGTACCCCTCTTAACCCTGAAATTTCATTATAAACACATTTCAACTTTATTTAATATAGTCATTCATATATTAATGTAATTCGAACCCTTGTACCTACTACACATAATACATATGCGTTAAGTTTAATATTAATCTACATACTTAGAGACTTATGCACCCTACCCCTCTCAATGCATATGCATAGTTTTGATAAGGTAAGTAAGATGGATTATATGCTCTACCCCATAGTCTTTTTTAATTTATTAACCCTACCCCACTTGGTGACCTGTTCAACACGTGGGCTTCCATGTGGCAATGTCACATGGCCTCACATAGCCCCTATGTACCTTTAGAGGCTGCACATCTATGCTAGAGATTTAACCAAAAGAGATCGACTGTTACGATGCAACAGTGGAACCTTAAGGGTTTTACCCTAGTATATTTTGCCACATTTCGTCATTTCACTATATGGTAGGCGGCCATATATCGCTCTGGAGCTCTGCCTCCATGGCCTACCTGCAAATATGATTTCAGAGTTCTGTTCTTGATTTTCCCTTCATTGTCCTGGCTGGAACTATATCTCAATGGAACAACTAGAAAACATTGCATTTCAGGGGTGTTGTGTGTAATTTATCCACTGATATGGTGAAGCTTTTTGGGTTAGTTTGATACCCCACTGAGCTCTTGTATCCAATCCCTCTTCGGTAATGTATTGGTATATATTTCTTTCATTTAAACATTGTTTTCATTTTAATGTTTGTATGCTAATAATATCTAGTTTATTTTGTAGGAAATATGTATGGAACAACTGAATGAGTACTCGACTCCTTTCAGGTAACAGTGCTATCTCTTCCTCCACTTTGTTCAAGATTTTACATTTTTTTCAATCTACTAATATTGGTTTTTTCTTACATTTTGCAGAGTTGTCCTCTACCCTCTGTTCGAGGACGTAGGCCATCGTCTCCTCTTCTCTTCATGGCGTCAGTTCTTCCTCACCATACCCACAGACCTTATCCAGCTTAGAAGAGGTAAGCCCCATTTTTTAAATTTCTTCACAGGTTCAAGAATTTCTCTCTGTTACAATTGCGAATATAAGGGTTTTTGGTAAATAGAATAACGTCTTTTTTTCATATTTTGATTTCGTTGTCTTTATCCCCAATGTTCTGGGTTTTTTTCATATAAGCCATTATCGTTATAATTTTTGGTTTTTGGAATACCTCTCTACCCAATTTTTAATGGGTTTGATGCGTTTCACCTTCAAATTGTATGGCTCCTCTATTATGTACAAATCACCCATCCAAAAATTGTGGCTTGATTGAATGTCTGTGCTATTTCGAATTTTATTTATTCCACATTTATCTTTATGCTATTGAAGTGAGGATTTCCTCCTCGGCCCTTCCAGCTTTGAAAATATGGAATTTAGGGATTTTGTATTTATGCGCCTAATTTATATTGTGTTAATTTTGTCTATTGGCCATGCTGCCCCAGCTAGATTTCAAATTTCCTATTTTGGTATTCGAAATTCTTCTTTGGCCAGAACGCCTCTTAAGTTATCACATTACCAGATTCATTTTTTCTCTTGTCATAAATTAGCCCCAACGTGGCTCTGTACACTTCATCTGCGTGAGTCTATGTGACATGGGTTAGCGTAAATCAATGTTTGAAATTGATATTTGCGTGAGGTTCAATCTCACATAGTTTTTAATGTCTAGCTTAGTTTCATAGTTTGTTTGTTTATTTCATCATTTGCCTCACACCAGAATATGGCTACGTCATTTTAATGAAATTCTGGGTTTTTCCATGTATGCTATAGTTCAATTATTTTATTATTCTTTTATCCAGAATTAGGATTTTTTCCTTGAACTATGTTCTTTGTGGGTAGCCATGGTAATCCTCTATCATGCACAGTAACCACTAGCTGTGTGACTAAGGCATATGTATTTTTCAAAACTTATTCTAGATTTTTTTACTTTTACATTTATCATGTGAAACTCTTGAAATTTATGGTTTCCTGGTCTGATAACGGAATTCAAAGATCCTCGAATGTATTAGTTCTGATGATATTATTTTAGGAAGGCTACATTCATATCCTTTGTTTTCTCAATTAAATTATATATTTTCCAGTTTGTGCGTGTGCTCTGGACTATTTAGGTTCTGAGTATCTTACATAGTAATTTATGAGTTACATAGTTGATTTATTTTATTCATCAGTTCATGAATTTGGATCATAAGTCTTAACTCTCTATGAGTTGTTAATCCGTTAATATTTATGTTGATCATGAGTTTCTCTTATTCATATAGTTCCGAATAGTTGTGATGGTACTTCTGCATTTTCCTCTTTTTATTTACACTGCTTAGACAAGATGCCTACCTGTACTGGGGTTCTGCCCCTGAAGGTAACACACAGTCTACTAACGCAGGCATGTTCTTGAGTTGAGGTTTGTCATAGTACCTTTTTATTTATCAGTCCACTGCAACAATCTTCTTACTGATGTACATAAATTTTTAATTTATTATTTCCAAATTTTTGTACTTGTTTTCAATTGAATCACTATGTTTTAATATCAATAAATATTACCCAGGTTACTCCTATTTCTCATATTCGGACAAGTTTTCCAGAAAATAGACATACTCCCTTCTTCACGTTAGTCCAATTCGTTTAAATACTATCTAGTCCATGTTTATATTCTTCAATTATACATGTTGAAACAACATTATTTACAACATTCACTATTTGTGTGTACAGGTGAAGGATGCAACCATGGAATAATATACTCAGGTAATTAACTATCATTACTTGTCTTCATGTTTTGACAGTATTCTTACTTTTTATTAGTTAGTCAAATTATTTTCTAATTCTTGACTTGTCTTTTGCAGGTTTGCTCTCATAATATTTTATTTGAGTTGCATACTTCAGTTGTCTACTTTCCAGCACATGCTTACAATTTTAATCTTTCTTTCTCAGGTCAGTTACCTGCTATACCATTATGGCTGTTATGGCACTTAGCTTAGTCTAACACTTCTAGGGGTTATGTGTCAAGGCCATGCTTGGACTTTTACCATAACTTATTTTGATGTAAATATTATTCAATTTCAACTAGTCACATGAATAGATATATGGCAGTGAGATTTTCAATGATCTCTGCAATTTATTGCACTTAGACAATTACTATTTGATAATTGGAAATTTTGAGTTATTCTATTTCATATAACCACCTCTTCTAGTTTTCCATTATGTAATATCATATCAAAATTTTTCCACAATTTTCTGAATTATATAAGGCTGGTCCACTTGGTGTTTTCTTAGCAAATTTTGCATATATGAATCCTTGACTTCTACATGCATTCATGCAGTGTAATTCTTTTACTTCCATATGCATTCAATAGTTGTATATGAAATATTTTACTTCTACATGTATTCATATTTTCTAGTACTTATTGGATGAAATACTTTACTGTAATTCACTTATGTATTTCTACACAGTAGTACTTATCAAAGTATAACCCCATGGGGTTTATAATTTCACCGAATTTTATTTTCTTTCGTGCTTTCAGTAACTTAGTCAATGTGTAAAAAAACAGATTCTTCACTGTATTAAATTATGGAGAGGACACTGTACAATACACATGACAAAGGACACTATACAATACACATAACTATTTACTAAATGTTTTAATAACTATTTACATGCCAACAATACACAATAGGACTTACACCTTTTGCCTAATAAGATTTGTAACAGAACTGTACATACAAATTTATATCTTCTAGATGGATATCTTCCTATTAATTAAGACCAATTCTCTTATATAAAACACTTCTATACATCATAAAATTAATAGAAAACCATAGTAGGTACATACCAATGTGTAAAGACAAATTTTCCTCCCAACCACGAGCTTCTCCTCATATCTCTCCCCGAGCAGAGACTAATATTCCCCAGTGTTGACAACCTCTTGTCACATTAATGATGGATATTTTAAGCCTTCTTTCCCTTAGCATGTTTCCATAACGACGTCCCGTTATTATGGGCTGTTGTTTCCCATAGCCTAGGACTTTATTTTGTTTTTTCCACAAAATATTACTTTAAAACTTGATTTTCCTCAGTAAAATTTTTCTTACCACTTCCCAGTAACTTTTCACTTTATTGGTGATTTTTATTAGATATTTTTCTCCCATCTAATTTAATTATTTATTTATTTTTCTCCAAAGATTTTCTGGAGAGTTTTGGGAAAGTTTGAAATTCTAGTCCATCCTCATGGATAAGAATTTCCTAATCTCAATTACTCTGCCTTTATCACATTAACATATCTTTCATAATAAATTATTAATTAAAAAAAATAACTCTATCTATACATAATTGTTCCATAGGTCCACTTGGACCTTGGTTGTATTTACACAACATAAAAGTTGTAAATCAGGGATATTACAAAGATACTACTAGCATGACATTGAGGATCAACACTCAGTTTGCTTCAAGGAAAAAGTGAATTGGATAATGAAAACTTTGGAAATTCTCGGTATCTTGTGCTCTCAGCCCTCTCATGGATTTGGAACTACCTTAAAGTTATTCCATTTCTCACCTTTTGGAGACTAAAGTGGACATTTGATTTTGCTAATGAGAATAGAAAAAGAATCATGTATCTTGTCCACTAATATTATGAAAAAGATTTATGGATGGGAAAAATTACAAATGGTTCCACGTGTTGCCACAAAAAAATAGAGTCATTCATATCTACTTTCAATCCATAGTGTATTATAACTAATATATGTGTAATTTGGAAGTTGTTATTACACATTAAAACACCAAGTAAATTATTTATTTTCATTAACAGTGTTGAAAACACAGATTGCTTAGGTCGTTGCTTGACAACAATATGGTATTAACCACTTAGATATGTTTGATATGATACTCAAAATAACCACTTAAGCTTTCAAAGGTTGATCCTTTTGCTGGAAATTAAAACATGGCTCATTTTAGCAAAAATTTGTACATAAGTATTGGCTTGAATCCATCTTTTGATATATTTGATTGTTAGGTTCATGAATTTTATTCGACATCAAAGAATATCACATCAAATTTGTACTAAATAATATCAACCCCTAATGGTGGCTTCTTCATTCGTTCTAAAGTTCAGATATTTGTGCATGATTCATCTCAACTTGGAATACTCTACAATCATGATAATGAACATCCACATTATCAAGATGATTGTGTTGAAAATTGGTAGCTCAGTGATAAATTTCCTTAAATAAAATCTCATTTCTACCAATTCTGGAGTGACTTTATAAATATAGAAAGTCATGTATAGAATCTCAAGTATGACTTTCCAAAAATAGTAAATCACCTTGCATCAATTGGTAATAAAGTATAGTTGAGGGAAAATCACATAACTTATCATTAATCAATCCTAATAGTTCAATCTCGACTTAATCATCATTTTTTTTCTAGAGAAAAAAATCAAAAAAATTTATAAAAATATCACAAAAATTTACATTGTAGATGTCGCGACTTTCCGTATGAGATCAGCCCTATGAAAAATAGGGTCGGAGCATAAAAGAAAAAACACTACTAAAATTACACCGTGCCAGTGTGACTGGACTTATATTTTTTCATTTTTTCTTTTGGACTTTTTTCCATCCAACTAGAGAAGTGTCTGAAGTAATAATTGCCAACACATTGTTGCTAGGAGGGAGTTGTGATTCTTTATCTGAGTCAAAACTCTCTGAAACATGAGCACGCTTTGTGCCCCCCGAGACTCGGATACTTTTGTCCTCCTCCAGAGGGGGATCCTCTTTTTTTGGAGAAAATGGCTCCTCCACCCGTTCCTTATGTTCTTCCTCCTTTCCTTATTTCTTCTCTTGTGTTTCTTGAAAATTTCCTACTTCTAATTGTATGTGGTTGTATTTTATTTATTCTTCCTCCTCCTCGTCTAAAAGTGGCAGATCCGGGAATTTCCAACCTTTTTTATTTTGTGGCCTCTTTTTTGTTTTTTTCTTTAATAAAGTGCAAGTGTTTTGCAGGTGCCCCGTTTGATGGCACACCCTACATCTAAAAGCAGTGTTTTCGAAGTCTAAAGTTTGTGTCCACTTGAGATCTTTGTGTATTAGATGTATGCAACTTGGCAGAACTTTTTTTATGTCCATCTCCATGCAAATGCGTAGAAAAGTAAATATCCCTGTGTCCATTCTCTCTCGGTCCAACTTTATGAACCTTCCTAAAGAGTTCCCAATGTTTTCTAGGACATGATTGTGCCAAAAAGGGAGTGGCAGATTATGTAACCTGACCCAAACAGGCATTTTAGAAACCACCATAGAGTTTGCATCGAAGCCAGGGAACCATGGGATTATGAAGAGGCCTGCTCTTCCCCAAAACCATGGTCCATTTTTGGCATAACTGTAATCCTCTAGAGTATCAAATTGGACCACGAAAAAACCTTTTGCACAGAGGTAAATATCACAGTTTCTAGTCTAGTTTTGGCGAATCTAAGCATTTAAATCTTCAGGTTTTGGCTAGTATCCATTGAACTGACAGATAACAGCTTTTGATTGCAAGGATTTGAATCGCCCTATAACCTCTCATATTTCTATGGCCAAATCTGGATTATTCTCCATCTTCTCTACAATGTATGGGCCTGGTAGTGACAAATCTGGGATTTGTTTCTTCTAAGTGGAAGCTTTTCCTCTCAGGATATCCTTGAAAGAAGGGTGGCCCTTCCCTATCAATGAAGGTCTAGTAGATGTGTTTTCTCCTGGTGCTCCACCTTTGAGTCTTAAGTTCAGGAAAATGGAGGAGTTCCTATGGATTTGATAGGATTTTAATTGAAGTTCATCGTGAAGCACTTTCCCAGAAGAAATCAGACTTTGGTTTAAAACCGGGATGCCTGTAGAGTGT
This sequence comes from Pinus albicaulis, assembly GCA_034641835.2. NCBI lineage: Eukaryota > Viridiplantae > Streptophyta > Pinopsida > Pinales > Pinaceae > Pinus > Pinus albicaulis. The sequence continues at coordinate 1,106,566,123 of CM076572.1, read as the reverse complement.
TATATCTTCTGCTTCAAAGTTGATACAGGCTCTGAATCCCATACCCATAAATTTTTTGTCTTTCCTTCTATAGTTTTAATAAATTTCTAGTACTGGGCCACTGGAGCATCATCCCCTCCACCTTTCTCTGTGTTTTCAATTTTGGAGCATATCCTATGGGAGCAGGATACACTATCAGAGCATGCATAGAGAACAGGGGAAGGAGGGACCAAATACAACGTATTTATGAAGGGGGGCATAACCTTGATCCCTCACTCCTCTGTAAGTAAATTTTGTGGCATAAGCCCCAGTAGCGCCCCAGACCTCGGCAGAGGATCCCATACCTCGTATAACCAGTAATAAGAAATGCAAACAGGGCGAAGACTAAAAAATACAGAGTATTGGGAAAGGATTACCCATTTCAGGTAGAGCACACTGCATCTTTTTTGCATTATGAGGACAAAGGCCGCATCAACACCAAAGAGTTGAGAGGATTCTAAAACCAAGGGAAAACCACCAGCATCAAGCAATCCCTTGTGCCCAGCACCCACCCAAAAAACCACACTGATGGGGATATCATCCACCTGGTTAGCTCCTTGTCGCAGAAGAAAACCGACTCTCAGGAAGAAACCTCTTCCCCAACAACCGCTCCACCCTCTCCCTCCATGTCGTCCCACCAGAGCATAAGGCGGCAAGTGAGCTAGGATTTTGACGGGATTTTCCCATCCACCGAAATCCTATGGAGTGATATCCTCCAGCTGCATCGAACAAATCTCGTCTCTTCCCCTCGAGCCAAGGCGGAAACCACAGCGCCATTCAGACCTAAGGCTGTTGGCAGCCGCATAGCCATTAAACCCTAGAATAGATGAAACACCGCTTCGCTCCATCTTTGTTCTCTTCCACTTAATCATCAATATTATTAGTATTATTATTCTTTATGATATTATGATAGTATTATTAAAAGGAATTACAAGTCACCTTACCTTCATCACCTAAATCACTTCACACCTTTCTCCTTGATGGGTCACATGGCACTACATAACTCTCTCTCTGTTAATGATGCAATACACTCTCTCTTACACACTCATTAAAAGACATGGCATATTCCTCTTACACTCATTAAAGGCACGTCATAAAAGATTCCTCTTACACACTCTTTAATGCATATGTTACACTCTCCTTAACTAAGGCATGCGTACCTCTCCTCAATGGAATAAGTTACTAAGGCATGTGTTTCTCTGCTTAATGACATTAGTTACACTCCCCTAAATGGCATATGTTACTCTTCCTTAAGGCATGTGTATTTCTCATGCTTTATGACGAGAATTCGTTGCTCCTATATATGTGTCTCATGTCTTCTCACCTGACCACTACTACTCTTGCATTGTGAAAGAAGAATGTGAGATAGAGTTGGATATACTTGAATAATATTTTGAGAGAGATATAGATACTTAGAGAGTAAGAACGGAACTTGGTGAGCCAAGGTTGATTCAGTGCTTCAGTGTTTCAATGCTGATTCAAAAGAAGGGAAGGTTAATTTAGTGGTTGCATTTGTTACTACTACCAGTAATATTCATGCCACAACTTGTTCATATTTTAGTGAACTTACTCATTATCTTGATCTCTCATTGCACCATGTATCTCTACAGAAGAATTTATATCTCATAGAAGAAGAATCTAGTTGGGTTTTCCCCTTGTGGATTTTTCCCTAGTAATTCGACCTAAATTCTATGTGTATCATTTTGTTTTTAGTTGTCTTCTATTGTTCATTTGGTTTATGTTCTATCTACAATTTCTTAACTAATATTGCAACATAAATAAGTTTTTGGAATAAGTAATTTTTTCTGCATAGAATATCAGAATTTCAACATATTGGCCTCTATCTCTATCCTGCAAGCATGTACAAAAATGCATCATACATTTTAATTGTTAGCAATATGTAGTGAAGTCATACTCAACTGCATTTGGTTAGCTTCATGGTTATTTTTTCCTATTTTTCTTATTTAAACATGAAAGGCATCAAATAAATATAAGTACTTTCCATGGTCTCTACCATCAAGCTTGGAATTTTCAAGAAGTAAATATTTCTTTTGTCCATATATTGTCTTGGAAAACATTCATTAACAGATTTCATTTGATCAATTGAAATTCTATTCAAATGGTACAAAATACATTTTACTATCATTCAAAGGAACTCGTAAGTGCCATTAGCAAAATCTCATAATCGACATTTTTCCTACAAGTCAACTCAAAAGACAACCCTCTCATCGCATGGCTATTTGTTTTCCATTAGATTGTTCTTATTTGGGGGGGGGGTGGGGGGTGATAAAAAACAACAATAGGAATAAGGCTTTTGGATGTTATTCATTTTCTTTTCTTTTATGCAATATAAAAGAGATATTGACCATTGAGTTTGGGATTATAGAAAAAAATGGTTGTTGGTCTCTTTGGTTTATGCTTAATTTTACAAGAGGGTTTATATTTAGCTTCAAGGGAGTGGATGTGCATTCCAGAATGGAGGGTTATATTTTTCCTCATCTTGTTTTATTGGCTGAGGGGTGTTGCTAGAATTGGAGGACACGAGATCTTGATCATTTGTTCATAAATTGTGAAGGAAAAGCCATTAACTTCTTGGCCCAAACATATGGAACAATGTCTAAAGAATATGATGTGAATTTAGAAACGGATTTTTCTCATGAAGTGGATAAATGACATCGAATCAATATTGGTGGGAGTGATACATTTAAATATGAAGATCAAAAAAATAATTTTATGAATATTCCCATGGGGTATCATCACAGTCCCATTGGTTATTAATTTCTAAACTATTACGATGACACTAATCGGATTTCTTACAAATTTATAATTTTTCAGAGGGATTGATTGATTGAGGTTGAAGAGGATAAAATTGAAGTAATTGATAAAGTTCAATAGTTACAATAGTGTTGTAAGCCAACATAGCACCACATACTCTTTTATTAGTAGCATTTTGTGTGGATATTTTGAATCAGTATGCATGTATACATACACATGATATGGTCATGTATACAAAGAAAATGGATTTTACTTGTTGGTTCATTCTTTTTGGGACTACCAATCAATCCAAAGGTGCATGTGAATTTTTTCAAGCATGTATGCCAGCTTATCTATGTGTCAACTCTCGATTCTTTCACATTCATGGATTGCCCGATGTCACCTAGATGATTCCTTGTGAAGCTTCTTAATTCCGTAACTTCATTCACCTACATATTCAACTTGGATAAGACTCTGGAGGATCAGTCTGTGCAGGGAATGAATGGGGAATTTCCTAGTAGGTTACATAATATTACAAAATTGATGGTGTTAGATACGGTGATGAATGTTAGTAGACCTATAATTATTCTCAACAATATAGAACATAGTTCATGCATGCATTGAAGATAAACAACAAAGGCAAACTATTATAATGTTTTCAAACTCTTTAATGAATTCATTAAATGCAGCATAGCAGTGACAATTTGTATTGTGTTTGTTTTTCAGACATATTTTGGTTTAGTTAAAGAGGGGTTTTTCCCTAACCATACTACCATCATTAGAGAAGAAGGGGTAGCGACCATGTTTCAATCTTCATTATATGCTCATGGAGGCAATTGTGAAGGCGTTCCAGGACATTATTAACTTGAATTTAGTGTTGAAAAATCTCTTTACTAGTGGTAGAATTCTATTGAGGCTCAATGTAAAGGGAAAATCATTGGCTTGAACCTAAATATACCCCACTTTATTTTACACTCATGAAATATAAATCTACATTACAAAGGTTTTCCAATTGTTTTCTTTCATTAATTTATATGCCACAAAACATTCTTATGTTGGGCATGGGGATTTGGTGTCACGGATTGCAATTCTTATAGTATACATAACAAAGGTTTCTGGAAAGTCCCTCTATTTCCTCGATAGAGACATCAAAAACATTGACCATAACATACACATGATTTAACAAGACTCATTCTTGGGGTGTTGAGAATGCAGCAAGATGATGGAGCTTAGTGAAATGAAGTCGCCTTCACTAAGTGGGCCCGCAGGCAAATTCTGGCGCAAAGTCTATTTTTAGACTATGTCTATTTTTAGACATACGGAGCATAATTTGGGAATTCTACTTGGAGATTCTTGATGGATGCGACATGTCGGTAAAAATAGATGAGACCCTATCTTTTAGGACCCAGACTATTTTTAGACTGATCTCCTAAAAATATGGAAGTCAAATATTATTTTCCCTTAATAATATTTTGACTATAAACAACAGTTTACTCTCTTGGCGCACTTCAGTTTGAGTCATGGAGGTGACTCATGCAACTGACACAAGGAATCACGTGGTTCCTAGGGTTTGATGGCATCTTGCATGGTCGGCTTCAGTTAGACTTCAGTGGCAGGAGTTTTGGAGGAGTTAACGGGACAAGTAGTGGAGTTGTGTTCTGTTTGTTTTAGTTGAACTAGTTGGGATTAGTTAACTAACTAATCAACTAGATATGAGTGGAGTAAATTAAAGAATATTTAATTTACTAAATATTAACTCATTAGTCAACTCAAGAACACTTCAGTTCACTACAGTGCATGATCAGTTCAGTGGAGACCAGTGGAAGAGGTAGATGAAAGGGTGAGTAAAGCTATCAGTTGGTAGATTTGTTTTGCATGAGTTTTGCATTACACTTGGAGGAATTGTCCATGACAATTACGCAATCAAGGGAAGGGGATTCAAACCTTGAACCTCTTCATATACAGGCCATGATTGCGCAATAGAGGCAAGGCAGTTAGTGGTGTGTTTTGAACCCGAGACTTGTTCAAAACCAAGCTATATTGTGAGTAACTTCATGAGAGAGTACTGAGTACTTGTGAGGAGTATTGTACTTGTTTGGTTACTTGATTTCTCCATTATAATATACACAATAGCTGCGGGGTTTTCAGCTATAGGCTTTCCCCATACATTCTGAGTTAATGTGTGATTGATTTGATGTGTGATTGCTTCTGTTATATCCGCATGTGACAATTAATTGTAGAAGAAGGTTATGTGTTATGTATGCAATTCGAAATTGATATATGACCGGGTTAATCTTCAGTGAATAAGTGATTTATTCAGCTAATTTCTACATGGGGATGGTTATTTTCATAAAACTACAATGATGATGATTACTCCGATAGTAAGAGAACAAGCAATACTACAAATGAATATAAACATCCATATGGTAGTAATTTTGATATTGAGGTACTTGAAAATACCAAGGGCAAGGAGTTGTTAGACAAAGTAGGGAATATATTAGTGAATAAAGATAAATTATTATTGTCCAATTCATGTTGGCAGAAGGCTTATAGTCGATTGTTTTCCAGTTCAAACATATCATTCATGATGAGGAGAAGAAATCAAGACTCATGTGGCATATATTTGACTACATTTAGAGAAAATCTAGCAGGCGCCCACTTTCACAGTGTCCCACTCCAACTCTTGTGCTCAATTGTTTCAAGGGATTAGATGATTCTTCCCACAAAGTGTACCTATCCTTCTTCATCGACGCAAATTCTATGAGACAAAATTTGCAAAGCAATGAATTCAAGAAATATGAAGAAAGGATTGTGAATGAGTTGAAGTCATCTGCTTATCGAGTAGTGAAAAAATGGATAAAATATAGCAGCAGTCAGATTATTTGTTGGAAAACTCTAATGAAAACCATAATTCCCTAGAATCTATTGATTCTCAAGAAGAACTATTGGTTCAAAGTCAAAGGTTGTAAAAGATAAAATCACAAATGTTATGGATCAGTCCATTTCCATTTTTTTTGAGCAATCTCATCAGTTAATTGGCACTCAATAGTTTGATATGCAAAAGATTATGGATACTAGTATGGTTGATCTTCAAAATTTCTATGTAAGATTAGGAGAAGACATAGGGTTCCTTCAAAATTTAACTTCACACACAAAAGCAAATCACTGAAGTGGCTAGCACTATATCATCTCAATTAGACAATATTAAAAATAAAATAGATGACATTGGAAACATAGTGACTTTGCCAATGGGTAAATAGAAACTATTACTATATGGCCAAAGTATTTATTTGCAAGGCCTTGATAGTCTAACACAAGCTCACATTGAAGCATTTGAATAAATCAATTATAAATATAGCAACTTGCTGATAATGATCACCAGCACCAGCTTGAGTTCACTACTTACCAAGAGGAGCTTTAGGCAACTCATAACCGCCTAGCACAAAGCTCCTCTGTGATTTTTTCAGCTCAGGAAGCATTTGAGTCAAAGCAAGACATTATGGTCATGGCTCTAGGTAAGTTATATTCATTGAAAAAGGTCATTCTTCTTGAATCTCGGGCTATTAATACTATCTTCGTCTACTTGATTATGATGTGTGCGCTCTATATGTCGATAAACACAAAAGAAAAAAAATAATGTCAGATGTGTTCTATACTCTATACTTTGCATATCATTTTCCATTGATTTCATCATAGCCCATTTGAAAGGCAACGATATTTCACAACAATGCCATATTTCCTCAAAGACATTTTATGTAAGAACAACATTTTCATATACTCTTTCTCTCTTCAAGACAACATGGAAATCAACACACCCTCAAAATTATAATCAAAAAAGGCTACAGATAAACCAAGGAATGGTAGTAGCAGTGTAAGATACAAGGGATAGTAAGGCAGAAGTGAGTAATGGGAAAAGTTGTGATGCACGATAACCATTTCTTCGAATTTTGTGACATGAGATAGAATGCACATGAGGAGCTCTTAAAAACTTCTCTTCTTGATTGATATGAAATGTTATATGTGATGAAGACTTGACTTGACTTGGTCCCTTGGTGGTTCAATTTGGTCCTTTGGGTGAAGACTTTACCTTCTAATGACTACTTTCTTGTCCATTTGAGTTGCAATGACTAGCTTGACCTTCAAATAGCTAGTTTGACACCCCAAAGTCTTTCTTGAATCAATTTTAATGGCTAGTAAGAGGGTTTATTTAGCCACCTTGGCTAGATCCTCAAGACCCTTGGTTATTTTTCCTTCATTATTTGATATTTATTTAGTTTATTTTTTTACTTTATTCCATGTGCCACTATCCCCATCAGCTAGACCAACCCCTATCTTGTCACAAATTCACCCACGTGTGCCATATCTTCATGAAATAATGGGGATCTCTGACACCATAGAGAATCTAGAGAACCTGTCACCTAGGATTTGTCCTATTAACTTTGTAGACCACCTTTGACATATTGCAAGCAAAATGTCAAGATTTTCCCTTGTTTTCCACTTGGAACCCCCACGTTCCACATGACCAACTTTCATTGCATTTTTTTTAACAGCCTTCACATTTTGGAAAATTTTCAATGTGGTATGTGATATTCTCTTCATTCCGAGAATTTTGAGACCAAGTTGCATCTTTGATTTCCGATACCACATGCATCAAGAAATGTGTACTTCCTTGAGAAATGTGAACTGAAACTAGGATATTGCACACATATAGACTCAATGACACTTAACCATGTAGTGAGACATATTTTCAGCCTGATGCGGGTTACATTGGCCCATACACTGGTGATCCCCTGCATAACCAAGGGAAGTGTTGCAAACGTCCCAATTCTATCTTTACAAGGCTTTAAACGGAAAAATAAAAAGACTCGTGTCACCTTTATAGGGCTTTAACTTGTATTGTTGGGCTTACAATACTGATATGAAAAATGAAAAAATATCTATATATTGTTGTTGCAATGAGGGGTAATAAGACTGCCTCAAATGCAAATTTAAGATTAAAAGAATTGTAATATTCTCATATTTTCTAACTAATGCAATATACAGATAGTGGGGTTTTTAGCTGAGGCTTTCCCCAGGAAATCATTAAGTAATGTGTTGATTGAATACTTTCTCTTGTATGATTTATGATTTTGCGATTGTTTATTCGTTTCCACAATTGGTAGAGTAGATTCAAGTCTATTGTTTTAGCATATCACAATTAATAGTTTGAATCTACAAGGAATTTATACACCATACACAATTAAAATGACTAACATAAACAACTTATTCATATTATTGTAGTACTTGGAAGGTAGTCGTATTTTTGTTCCTAGACTAAATTAGTCATTTTAGTTGTATTACTTATTAGTTAGTCGTATATTTTAATTGGTGGCCAAATTAGTTACTTATGTTAGTTTTTTTTAGTTGGGTCACTTAAGGTTTCTCATATTTTGTATTATTTCACTTAGAAAAGTTGCGATGACTAAATATTTTAGTCATATAGTCACTAATTTCTCATTTTCTACTACTGTAATATTCTTCTACTAGCTAAGAGTTGGTTCCTATTAATCTTCAAATCGTATGATGCAATAGATTTGGTGGCAAAACATGTTTGATCCATCTAATATACTTCTATTATTTTTGAGTTATGGTCCCCTATGTCGGATGTTAGTAGGGAATGACCCAATGTTGTCTCGATGTGGCTGCATTTCCATGGTCTACCAAAGCACGTGTGAAACCACAAGGTTTTTCTAACTTGTGGAATAGTTCTGGGTGCTTCTAGAGGTGGAATACTCATTCAAAGAGATTAAGGAATCATTAGTTTCTAGTATTTTAGCTAGTTTGTTCCTTTGAAATAAGATCCATGAAACTATGGAAATTTTTAATTGTTGCATCATACTTCATGCTCTAGATTATGAAGGGCTCCCCTTTTGTTTTTGCCTGTGCCACAAATATGGTCACCTAGTCCAAAATTGTAGATTTCCATTCAAAAAACCATCATGTTAGAAATAATCCATAGAAAGGAAAAATACTAACGGTGTAGCCCTCAGTGGAGAAGAGGATTTTCTCTCTAAAGATGGTGTGGCATCATAATTTTAGGCTTAATTGGGATCTATGGTGCCAAGATCCATGTTGATGGTTCTCATGGTATCTCAATCAAAAGACTCAACCTCAATTCTAATGACAACACATTTTCAGTCATTGGCTCACACCTTTATTCCTAGTACTTTAACCCCCTTTTCCTCTTGTCTCTTTACTTGTTAGTTCATTTTCCAAACTTGGAAAATATTGGGAATTTTCCTCTATTATTATGGATGTGGTTTCTCAAAAAAATTTCACTCCTTTATCCAATGTTAAAGCCTCTTATGACATTCCCCCTCAATTTTTCGATTATCCATCTTCAAGGGTGTTGGGTTCCTCAGGGTTTTCAAGTATTTTGGATGGGAGCAACATTTTATATAACCTAAGATCAAGACTTTTTCTCTCTGTCAAAGTATTTTTGGGGTGAGCTAAGATAAGTCCCTATCTCTAGGCTTATTATGAAGGTTAGGGGTAGAAGGTCTGATATCTCTAATGAAAAAGAAAATATCATGAGGAAATGGTTGCATGTAGGAAAACCTCAATACATGGGGTTCTTAGAGAATTTGTATCCCTTGGTGGAGTGCCAAAATGAAATTCCTCTCTTTTAATTATAGGGGTTTGGCAAGTAATCCCAAAATACATGCTCTAGATAGGTTGTTTTTAGTGGAACGTCCTATTGTAATTTTTCTACAAAGAAGTCTTGGGAGTGGGGAAACCATTTCAATTACTTGGAATCCATCCTACATATAGTAGATATATTTTTCTTTGGATGATGAAGGTCGGTTGGGGGGTTTGGCCTTCGGGTGTGATTATCATAAAATATTCTGCAATATTTCCTCTAGACTTGTTATGGTCAGTTTGTTTGTAGATTTCGATAACATATTCACTTTCATCAATATTTATGGTCCATCGAGTTAACTTCTGGAATGATGATTTTTTGCATGTTTATTCTAAATGTGGGTATTAGAGGAAAATTTAGTCTAAAAGTGGCCTCCTAAGGAAAAATCAAGAAATTAATAAAAAATTCCATGTAGACATTTTTTTTAATTTTAATTTACTTTTATCTATGCCCCACAATATTTATTAGCACAAGATTCAATAAAAAATTTTAATATATTATTTCTAATTTTTTACTTTTATCGAAATCCCTAAGTATATGACACTTTCATTAAAATACATGTCTATATATATATATATATATATATATATATATATATATATTATATTTAAGTATAACTATATATATATTTATATTTTATATTTAATTGTGTATATATAGTTTATATTTAACAAAAAATTTGATTTTTTTTTTAACTATATGGTCTACTAAGCCACAATTTCACTAAGAATATTTTTTTGGTAGGAATCCCGTAGTTTTTCCTTTCTAGAATATGTTTTTTAACTATTTAATTATTTTATATTTAACCCTTTTTTTTACTATTAAACTATTTTATATTTATTATATTTAATAATAATAAAAAAACTCAGAAACAGGTTATTCCTCTCCTCTATAATATATTTAAATATTTAACTATTTTATATTTACCTATATATTTTATACTTTTGGTTGGAATTGGTAATTTGTCATTTTTGAATATGTTTTTAACTATTTTATATTTAATTATATTTAACTATATGTTTTATATTTTTGGCCTGAATCCGGTAATTTTTCCTTTCTGCAATACGTTCTTTAACTATTTAACTATATTAGGAATTTTTCTTATCCATAAATCTTGTATAAAATCTTTGGGTGAAAATCACATTCAAGAAGATTTTGTCGACATGTTTCGAACCAGCCAGTGTGGTTCATCATCAGGACAAGATGAGTTGTCTAACGAGACAAAGGAATTGCCCAGACGACCAAAATTGGCTGGGCCAAAAAAAATTAAGAAATCTTATAGTAACAGTGTTTGAATCATGATTTTGATGGTGGAAATGGATTCGGCACCATCAAAAACCTCTAGTGCACCCAAAATATTAAAGTTTGATAGTTATAATGTGGATTTACAAAAATCTCTGCCGGATTTTCTTAAAATCTTACCAGAATTTCCATGTTTCCATTATTTTCAGGGCGAAAAAGCAGTCTAGTTAGACTAGGGCGATGAAAAATATGATCTAGGACCCAGTTTAGTTTAAATAGATAAGGAAGCTCCAACTAGCAGTTGTAGAAACATGACTAGGTTGACTGAAATAAGAAATTTAATATAAAACAAATTAACAGATGAATTATTATTATTATTATTATATATTTATTATTTAATTTATTTGTTATTTGTTTAATAATTAAATGATTTCAATATAATATAATATTTTTATATTCATAATTAATAATGATTTATGTGTAAGATTTATGATTTTAATAAATTCATATTTACAATATTTAATAGAAGAAAAGAAAAACAAATAAAATAATAATAATAATAATAAAATAAATAAATAATAATAATTATTATTAATAATAATAAATATTATAAAAATATAAATAGATAAATAATTAAATAATAATAATAATAACAATTAAATAAATAAATTAGAAAAGAACAAAAAGGGAGAAAGAAACCCGAGACCAAAGGAGAGGAAAAGACACAAAAGAGAACCGTCGGGAAACCAACAACTAAGAATGAAGGGCAGGGATCCAGCATCTGCTAATACTCCACCCATCATCCATGTTAAGGTTGACCAGCCTCTTTTCGATTTCTAAGGCCTCCCTCAACTTTCGATGGTGGAAATGGTCAATCCTCGCAATAACCTTAGCATCTTCAATGCAAATGTGATGCTTAGTCTTTTCACCATGCTCTGCTAAGGCAGAGGAGCGAGATCTATTATGTTTTAGGTCAGTGGCATGTTCATGAATTCTTTGACTGACGGATTGACCAGTTTCACCGATGTAAGAAGTCCCACAGGAGCACGGAATCAAGTAAACACCCTTACCATCCTTAAGGAAAATTGGGTCCTTAACTGATCTAAGTGAACTCCAAACGGTATGAAGGGGCTTGAGGGTTGAGGAAACATTATGTCTCCTTATGATCCTAGTGATTTTATCAATTGTTCCTTGGATAAAAGGAAGGTGAACTCCAGATAACCTATCACAATGATCATTCTTAACCCTAGTACCTTTTTCAGCTTTTTGAAAAGCTCTAAGACATTGAACCTTGTTATAACCATTTTTAAGGAAAACATTAAGGAGATGAGATTTCTCTCCTTCAACGTGGTGTTCATCAGCAATTCTAAAGGCTCTCATGGCTAGGGTACTAAGAACCCCTAAATTCTGAGCCAGGAAATGATGAGAACCAACATGTAAATACTGCTCAACATGTGTCTTCTTTCTAAAGGCCTGATGAGAGAAAGAACCTTCTTCATGTATAGAAATAAGGACATCAAGAAAGGGCAGGCTCCCATCCACTTCAAATTCCATGGTAAAATTAATAAAGTCAGACTAATCATTGAGATGCCGGAAGAAAAGGTCCAATTTCTCTTTGCCATGTGGCCACACCATACAGGTGTCATCAACAAACCTTTTCCAAAGCCTACGTTGAAAAAGGGAGGAGGAAAGGGCCTTTGATTCAAAGTCTTCCATGAAAATATTAGCTACCACTGGGGATAGGGGTGAACCCATGGCCACACCACAAAGAATTCACCCTTGAAACTGAAGAAGGTCGAGGTTAGACGAAACTCAACTAGAGAAGTAGTATGAGGATCTCTAACCCGAGAAATGACATCAATAGCTTTCCTAATGGGGATGCAAGTGTATAATGAGACAACATCAAAACTAACAAACTTGTCCTCGGGGTCCAATTTGATGCCTTTCAATTTATTAATAAGAGAGGATGAGTCTTTGACAAAGGAGTCGATACGCCCCATGAGAGGCTTAAGCTTATTGGCTAAAAAGTTAGCGAGAAGATAAGTAGGACCACTTATGGTGTTGACAATGGGCCGAAGGGGGGCTCCATCCTTATGAATCTTAGGAAGACCATATATTCTCAGAGTGAGGGGGTTACTTTCAATAAGATTTCTACTAAGGGAGCCAATAGTGCTACTTGATTTTATAGCCAAAGCAACTCCTTTAGAAACATTTTTAAGGGGATTCTTGTCCAACTTCTTGTAGCTCCTGCTATTAAGAATATGATCCAACATCTTATTACGATAATCCTCTTTGTTTAAAATAATCGTAGCACCTCCCTTATCAGCTGTAAGAACAACAATGTCCTAGTTATTGTTTAAGGATTTTAAAGCCTCAAACTCAGGTTTTCTAATGTCTCTCTTAGGGGGCTTCACTTTTCTAAGGATCATGGCACCATCTTGCCTAATAGTGTCTTTAGTAGTATCGGGAAGATCTCTAATCCCGTATTCTATATCACAAATAATGTCTTGAATAGGGATTCTTTTAGGAGCAAGAGCATAATAGAGACCCTTCCCCAACACAATGTAGACGTGATGATCAAAAGAAAAACTGGAGAGATTAATAACAGTTGTATTCGCAGAGGAGAAGACCGAATTGCTATTATTGCTATTGGTATTATTATTGTAATTATTAATATTAATGTTATTATTAATATAATTATCCATATTATTATTATTATTATTATTATTATTATTATCATTATTATTATTATTATTATTATTATTATCAATATGATAAATATTGTTCTTATTATTATTAATATTATTATATTTATTATTATTACATTCAATAAAAAAATTTATTTTTAACGATTTAATAAATTTATATTTTACATTTTATATTTAGCTATCTTTTAAATATTTAACTATTTTATTATTAACTATAATTGTATTTTATTTTTAATTATTTAACTATTTTACATTTAACTATAATTGTCTATATTTATATTTTATATTTAACTATTTATATATTTTTTATATTTAATTATTTTTTTTGGTCTTTTTTTTGCTATGATTATTAATGTCAAATGGGTCCATATTTTAATTTATATTTTTTCACTAATATTAATATTTACATTGCATTAATAACTTTTTCAATATTCTAATTCATATGGGTAAGGTAGGTAAATAACATTAATAAAATATTTCACCAATACCCAGATTAATAATTAAATATTTTATGGATACCTAAATTAATAATAAAATATTTTACGGATATCAAAATTAAACAATGTAAAATTATTTAGGACATGTACCACTTTTTAAATCTAAAATATTTTGATTGGTTTACATATTATGACATGGAAAGTACATGAAAATTTCATGGGCACTTTTAAGCTGAAATTTCCTCTAATTGATTTTTTTTAATTGGTGGTGGTCTAACATTCTCTATGAGAACAACTGAGTCATGATGTGCACACGCCAGAATTAATTCCCTTTCTCATGATCATATTGGAAAAAGGTTGGATTGTTTTCTTGTGGCTAAGCCTTATGGTGCTCAACCTCACTCTTCTCCATCAATGGGTGGGTGGGTTCTGGGGATGTTTCAGATCATGCCCCTATTTTTCCAAGGAATGGGTTGTGACTATTCACAAGAAGGAGGATCGAGACTTGGTGGAAATCAAAGTACAAATTGAGGATTTCTATGATTTTGGTGATTTTTTACTCAAGAATATAGGGATATTTTATGTAGTATAGAATAAAGAAGGAAAGATATTCTTTCCAATAAGGAAGTTGCATGGTGCTTAAAAAGTAAGGTTATCTGGCTGGATTGTAGTGATGAAATACCATGTTTTTTCAAGCCTATGCAAAAGGACAGAAAATTACAAACACTACATCGTGTTGAAATTTGGTTACCGAAGGACAGGTGATTCCCTAAGGCTTTGATCTTTGGCCTAGGGAAAAGTGTCCAAAAGAATTAATTTTTCTCCTAAAGTGACTTTATAATTTTTATAAAGTCAAATCTAATTTAAAAGTGACTTTAAGTGATAAAGTTACTAAAGTCTAATTTTAAAGTGACTTTAATAAAGTCAATGTAAAATTAGAAAGGAAAAGTGACTTTGGAAATAAATGACTAAATGGGTCTTTATTAAAGTGGGGTGAATTAAAAAATAGAAAGTGAGATTTAAATGAGCATTTAATCTCAGCCCTAGATCTAAATCTGTTTCAGCCATTGGATTTAGGAATTCCCCAAAAGTCACTTAGGGTTAGGTTAAAGGAGGAAAAGGAGGAAAAGGTCATTCATTCTTTCATGAGAAGATTGGGAGAAGGAGGGCAAGAGAGCAAGGGGGATTTCTGAGCAGTGAGGAGAAGGAGGCAGCAGCTTGGCACATATTCCAAGGAATTCTTTCAGCAAGTCCGTATAGCAGAGTTTGCACTCAATTCAAGGAAGATTTGACACGGTTTCCCAGGCAAAATCCGTACAATAGACTTGGGCATGATTTCCAAGGAGGCCGTACCATTTTCTAGGCACAGATTTCGAGGGAGAGGTTCTTGTTTTTGCTGCACGCTTTTCTAGGCAGGCCGTACAGCCTGTAGCTGATTGCTGGCACAAAAACCGAGGTAGATTTCCATACACAGCATTTAAGGCAACCTGCACGCATTCCTAGGTATTCATACAACAGTGTTTAATGCTATTCTGCACGCAAAAAGAGGAGGCCATACAGCAAAAATTAATGCTGTAATTTTTGGGCACGTTTTTCAAGGAAATCCGTACAACATTTATTGCTGATTCAGTTTTACTGTTTGCACATTTTCCGAGGCTGTGGTTAAGCACGGAAAATGAGATAAGTTGTAAAAGTTTACTTACTGATTTTTTCTGAATATTTCTCTCACTATAAAAAGCATTTTTTAGAAATAAGGAGGAGCTCTCAAACTGGTTTTTCCCAAGAGTTGTAGGGGGTTTTTCCAGGGTCACCTTGACCAAAAATCACTGTGTTATAATGTGTTGAATGGCTGTTTGTATCTACTGATTTTTATTTCTGCATTTTCCAGCATTCTGTAAATTTTCCAGAATTTTTGTTTTCAGCAAAAAAATATTTTCCTGTTGTTGAATGTAGGGATATGGGAAAGGGCATTTAACTAAAAGGAGAAATAAGGTGAAACTGAAAACCGGGGTGGGAAAACAAGAAATTTCTACATGGTATCAGAGCATGGATGCTGAAAGTGCAGTTTGGGACAGCAAGAAGAAAAATACAGTCTGCTGATTTTTCACTTAGAAAATTCCAGCAAGCTGATTTTTCATACACAGAACTTTTTATCTTTACTACAGCAGTGCTATTTTTCAGTTTTTAGGACAGTAGGATGTCATTGGGTTTAAGGGTGGAGGATAGGTTGGATGGGCATACCAATTACAGCGTTTGGAAGGAGAGAATGCAGAGTATCTTTGAGGAGGCAGAAGTCTGGGACATCATGGTGCATACCACACAGAACCCTATTGTTGTGCCTACTGATGCTGTTCAGTTGGCAACATATAATAGAAAGAACAACAAGGGTAAGAGACTGATTCTAGACGGAATCAAAGACCATTGCATTCCTCATGTGAGAGGAAAGAGAAATGCTCATGAGATGTGGACAGCATTGACCAACCTCTACTAGAGTACCAATGAGAACCGGAAAATGGTCCTGAAGGAGAAGCTGAAGAACATTAAGATGGGTAAGACTGATAGTGCAGCTGGATATCTCACAAAGATTACTAATGTGAGAGATGAGTTGGCAGCGATTGGAGAGGCCATTCCACCCACTGAGTTGGTGCGGATTGCGGTGAATGGCCTCCCCCGTTCATGGATGAACTTTGCTGATGGGGTTTGTGCACGTGAGACCCTTCCCACATGGGAGAGGTTTTGGGATGATTGCATTCAGACAGAGATCAGGAAAGGTCAGCTTGGGGCAGCCAAGCCAGTTGAGCAGGATGAGGATGTAGCACTGTTGGCAGGAGGCAAGAAAGGCAAAGGAAAGAAGCAAGCTTCCACAAGCAATGGTGGGGGCAAAGGCAAAGGTAAAGGTAAACAGGGTAACACATAGAAGGACTATTCCAAGGTGAAGTGTTGGAATTGTCAGAAGATGGGACACTATGCAGTTGTGTGTCCGGAGAAGAAGAAGAAGAAGGGGAAGAACCAGAGCATGGCAGCATCAGCAGAGGTTGAGGACTTTATAGATCGCTTTGACCGGGAGTTTGGGTTCGTTGCGTGTGAGTCCTCTAGTGCAGGATCACATGCCACAGAGGTTCAGAGGGAGCATGCATTTCCCTCGACTAGCGGAGCATCTTCAGGAATCTGGTATGTGGACAGTGGGGCTTCATGTCATATGATAGGAATCCGTGAGTACTTCTCAGAGCTTTCAAAGAGTGGCACTGATATAGAGGTAGTACTCGGTGATGACAGAGTTGTTAGAGCAGTCGGTGTGGAAACACTGACATTTCATAGGGAACCCAAACCTCCCTTGAAGGTGTCAGATGTTCTTTATGTGCCAGGGATGAGGAAGAACCTCATATCCGTCTCATCTTTGGAGGATAGAGGATATGAGATATTGTTCAGGGGAGGACAGGTGTTGATATATCCCAGGGGCGCTCCAGCTGATTCAGCTAGAGTGATAGGTGTACGCCATGCAAAGGTGTACAAGTTTGCATTTTAGCCCCTTTTGGCATTGAGCAGTAGTACTGACAGCAGAGCTAGCAGTTCTGAGCTGTGTGAGATTTGGCACCGCAGGATGGGGCACATGTATCATGGAGCCTTGAGGACTTTGCGGGATATCACTATAGGTGTGCCAGATTTCAGTACTAATCACTTTGATACTTGCAGAGGATGTGTGATGGGCAAGTTTGCCAAATCCCCTTTTCCCAGCAGTGACAGCAGAGCGATTGGGATACTTGATTTGATTCATTCCGATGTGAGTGGTCGGATGTCTCATGTTTCCTTGAGTGTATATGAGTACTATGTTTTATTCATTGATGATCACTCCAGGAGGACCTGGATTTATTTCTTGAAGACCAAGAGTGAGGTCTTCAAGCGGTTTCAGGAGTTTAGAGCTCTTGTGGAGACACAGATAGGTCGGAAGATCAAGTCCCTAAGGTCGAACAATGGGGGAGAGTACACCCTTCGAGATTTTGTTGACTATTGTGCGGAGGCAGGCATTAGGAGGGAGTTCACTATTCCTTACAACCCCTAGCAGAACAGGGTTGCGGAGAGGAAGAACAGATCCATCGGAGGGGCTGCCAAAGCCATGTTACATGATCAGGGGTTGCCATTGTTTGCGTGGGCAGAGGCCTACAACACTACTGTTTATTTGTAGAATAGGAGTCCGCATCGTTCCTTGGGGCACATGACTCCGGAGGAGGCTTTTTCTGGGAAGAAGCCTGATATTGGTCATCTTCGTATCTTTGGGTGTATCACATACTCCTACATACCCAAGGAGAAGAGGACCAAACTAGAGCCCACCGCAGAGAAGGGTATCTTTTTGGGCTACAGTGAGACCTCCAAGGCCTTTCGGATTTACATTCCTGCGCAGAGGAAAGTTGTTGTCAGGCGGGATGTGAAGTTCGAGGAGGACAAGGCCTTTAGGAGGTCACGGAAGTTAGAGTATCTTCAGACCGTCGACCCCGGCCAAGGTGTACCGAGCCGCCCGCGGGGATCCACAAGGTGGATCGTATAATCCGCAGGTACATCTATGACGACAGCCAGTCCGCGCGGGAGCGTGTCTCACAAGAGTCGCAGGGTTGCGGCTTTCCCGGCAACACGTAGTCCGCCGCAGCGCTTCACTAGGGAGTCCATCGATGGAGGGATGGAGCAACATACACGGTCGTTCGGGGTCAGCTCGAAGCGATAAGTGGTGTAGGAGGACAAATGCATGATAGTCAAGAGTTCGTGCTCCCCCGATGATGATGAGGAGGAGGAGTTTCATTCTCCAATGGGAGAAGTATGCTCAGGGAAGAGGAAGCCCAAGTGGCTTCAGGACACCTTGAGAGAGGCCACATCTGTTGTTGGGCCTAAGAGGCCGGTCAGAGAGAGCAGACCACCTGAGAGGTTTTGTAGCTATATGACAATGGCTACCAGCATCCTTGACTCTGAGCCTTCTAGCTATGAGGAGGCAGCTAGCCAGCAGGTCTGGAGAGAGGCCATGCAGGAGGAGTATTCTTCTATCATGAAGAATGACGTTTGGGAGGTGGTGCCGAGGCCTGAGGGCAAATCCGTGGTTACTTCCAGATGGCTTTACAAGGTAAAGCATGCTGCAGATGGCAGCATTGAGAAATTCAAAGCGAGGTTTGTGGCTAGAGGGTTCTCCCAGGTAGAGGGAGTTGATTATGAGGAGACCTTCGCTCCCGTGGCTCGATATACCTCGATCCGCTCCATTATATCGATAGCAGCAGAGATGGGTTGGAAGATCCACCAGATGGATGTGAAGACCGCATTTCTCAATGGCTTCATACAGAAGGAGGTGTACATTGATCATCCACAGGGCTTTGAGGTGCATGGGAAGGAGTCCCATGTGTGCAGACTGAAGAAGGCCCTTTATGGCTTGAAGAAAGCTCCTAGAGCTTGGTACTCTAGGATAGATACATACTTGCAGGGGATGGGTTTCACAAAGAGTGAGGCAGATCCGAACATTTACTATATTGTGATAGGTGAGGAGCCTCTCATTCTGGTGTTGTATGTGGATGACTTAGTCATTACAGGTGCAAAGAGACTCATAGAGCACTGCAAGAGAGATCTTGTGGCAGATTTTGAGATGAAGGACATTGACTTGATGCATTACTTTTTGGGTTTGGAGGTGTGGCAGGAGGAGGGGCATTTCTTCCTGGGGCAGGGGAAGTATATTGTGGACATCCTTGGCAGATTCCACATGGAGGATTGTAAACCCATGTCGACACCAATGATCACCAACTGGAAGAAGCTTCATGCTTCAGATTCCGAGTTGGTGGATCCCACATTGTACAGACAGCTGATTGGTTCCTTGATGTATTTGGTCAACACTAGGCCAGATATTTGTTTTGCAGTCAACACGATGAGTCAGTTTATGTGTGAGCCTAGGAAGGTTCACTGGGTGGCCGCAAAACACATTTTGCGGTACTTGCAGGGGACAGTGGATTATGGTCTGGACTACAGGCAGGGGGATGGAGTGAGATTGGCAGGTTACACTGATTCTGATTGGGCAGGTTGTGCTTCCGATAGGAAGAGCACTTCAGGGTGTTGTTTTGGGTTGGGTTCATGAAGGAAGTCATGGTTCAAATCGGTAGTTGTACAGCTAGTAGCATTGAGTTCATGGAAAAAAAGTATATGGAAGTCACTTCAGCTAGTTGTGAGGCCATCTCGGCTTCGCAAGATGTTGTTTGGCTTTTTTGTCACCGTTGAGACCTTCAAGTGATTTACCGTGATAACTTGTTACATTAAACACACGGAGAATCCAATATTTCATGACAGTCAAAGCATATCGGGATCAAATATCACTTCATCAGAGACTATGTTCAGAAAGGAGCTGTGAAGCCTGAGTATATTCCCACTGATGAGCAAGTTGCAGATATTCTTACCAAAGCCTTACCACGGGGCAAGCATGTCTACTTCAGAGACAAGATGGGTGTGGTGAGGAACACCTTCCTCGGTAAGAGGGAGTGTTGAAATTTGGTACCGGAGGACAGGTGGTTCCCTAAGGCTTTGATCTTTGGCCTAGGGAAAAGTGTCCAAAACAATTTAATTTTTCTCCTAAAGTGACTTTATAAAGTTATAAAGTCAAATCTAATTTAAAAGTGACTTTAAGTGATAAAGTTACTAAAGTCTAATTTTAAAGTGACTTTAATAAAGTCAATGTAAAATTAGAAAGGAAAAGTGATTTTGGAAATAAATGACTAAGTGGGTCTTTATTAAAGTGGGGTGAATTAAAAAATAGAAAGTGAGATTTAAATGAGCATTTAATCTCATCCCAAGATCTAAAACTGTTTCAGCCATTGGATATAGGGATTCCCAAAAAGTCACTTAGGGTTAGGTTAAAGGAGGAAAAGGTCATTCATTCTTTCATGAGCAGATTGGGAGAAGGAGGGCAAGAGAGCAAGGGAGATTTCTGAGCAGTGAGGAGAAGGAGGCAACAGCTTGGCACATATTCCAAGGTAGTATTTCAGCAAGTCCGTACAGCAGAGTTTGCACTCAGTTTAAGGAATATTTGACACGGTTTCCAAGGCAAAATCCGTACAGCAGACTTGGGCATGATTTCCAAGGAGGCCGTACCATTTTCTGGGCACAGATTTTGAGGGAGAGGTTGTTGTTTTTGCTGCACGCTTTTCTAGGCAAGCCATACAGCCTGTAGCTGATTGCTGGCACAAAAACTGAGGAACATTTTCGTACACATCATTTAAGGCAGCCTGCACGCATTCCTAGGTGGATGTACAACAGCATTTAATGTTATTCTGCATGTAAAAAGAGGAGGCCATACAGCAGAAATTAATGCTGTAATTTTTGGACACGTTTTTCAAGGAAATTCGTACAACATTTATTGCTGATTCAGTTTTACTGTTTGCACATTTTCCGAGGCGGCAGTTAAGCACGGAAAACGAGATAAGTTATAAAAGTTTACTTGCTGATTTTTTTTTAATATTTCTCTCATTGTAAAAAGCATTTTTTAGAAATAAGGAGGAGCTCTCAAACTGGTTTTTCCCAAGAGTTGTAGGGGGTTTTTCCAGGGTCACCTTGACCAAAAATCACTGTGTTATAATGTGTTGAATGGTTGTTTGTATCTGCTGATTTTTATTTCTGCATTTTCTAGCATTCTTTAAATTTTTCAGAATTTGTGTTTTCAGCAAAAAATTATTTTCCTGTTGTTGAATGTAAGGATATGGGAAAGGGCATTTAACTAAAAGGATAAATAAGGTGAATCTGAAAACTGGGGTGGGAAAACAAGAAATTTCTACACATCGCATATGGAGGGGCCTGACTGTCGAGATATCTCATTTTATGAGGGCCTTGGTTCTCTAGGCATGGCTCATTTTAAATCTACCTTTAAGGAAGCAGAGGGGACTACCATTGCTAAAGTTGTTTTCATGTCTCAATTTTTTCCAAGCTTTGTAGAGGTTGATGATAACAGGGATTTGATGGAAGAAGGGTCAGAAGATGAGTAAAAAAAATTTCTTCCTATATTTAAAAAAGGTAAGAGTCCCAATCCAGATGGTTGGGAAATTCATGTTTTTATATATTTTTATGACACTTTGGGATCAAAATTTCTACGAATTGTAAACAAATCCATGTGGGAAGGTAGGTTTTTTCAAGCCTTTAATTCTACCTTTATTGTATTGATCCCTAAGGTAGAGAACACCTCATAATTTGTGTTTAGGCCTGTATCCTTATGAAACTATGTCCACAAGGTAATCTCAAAGGTTATAGAATGAAGGGTAAATGTTATTATTTCTATGTCTATATCACAAGAAAAATTTGGGATCTTACGGGGGGGGAATTCACAAAGCCATTGGGGTGGCCCAAGAGGGTCTTCATAGTCTAAAAAATATGAAGGATTACCAGATAGATCTATTCAAGGCATATGACTGAGTAAATTGGATTTTTATTGGACTTCTCCTTACTCGCGTGGGTTTTTAGGTTTCGTTTATTAACTAGGTTATGAGTTGTGTGATGTTTATCTATTTTTATATTTTAATTAATGGATTGTCCTCATGCTTTTTCTTTGCTCAACATGGTTTAAGAAAATGGTGTTCTCTATCTCTGCTCCTCTTTTTTCTTATTTCTAAAGGCCGAAGTCAAATGTTGGAGGATTCAAGGAAGAGGGATGAGTTTAAAGGCATGCCTATTGCTCGTGCCGTATTCATCACTCGTCTTCTTTTTATTGATGATATCTTAATCTTTTGGTGTGGTGCAACTAGAGATCTATATTAACTTCATAAAATCATTCTTTTTTTCAAGAAGGCTATGGGTATGGTCATTAATGAATGGAAATACTCCATCTCCATTTTCAATTTGGGTTAGCTTGATATTCAATATTTGAGTTCTATGTTCCCTTTCGAGGTATTTGAGCTTGAAGTTGGGAAAAAGTATTTGGGATTTCATATAAATCCAAACTACTATAAAAGAAATATTGGAAGTGCTTGATTGCAAAATTGGAAAAAATATTGAAATCTTGGATCTTTTGGTGGATTTCTAGAGCAAGAGGACTGGTTTTAGTCAAATATGTTATTGAATTCATTCCATTATACTCGATGTATTTGGCCTAGATTCCAAATAGAAATATGGAGAAATTTTAGAGGAACTATTTTAGGTTCTGATGGGAAGGATCTCATGATCAATTTGTTGCTACTTAGGTCATGTGGTCTCGCATTTTTGTGCCAAATTTTTTGGGTAGATGGTGTTTAAAAAATATTTCCATGTTTTCCAAGGCTCTATCTACAAAGTGTGGGTGGTGCCTATTATTAACTACTAACCTTTGAACACATGTTATATCTCAAAAATACATTTCTACATGTTCCCTAGATGAGTGGGTGTGGCTTCATAACAAGTCGAGAAATAATATATTAGTGGTTTGGTAGGTTGTATTAAACTCTTTCACTCTAATCTCCACTGGACTATCTTGGAAGGTTGGTAATGGGGCCATGTTTTGGCTGGGTACAGACCCTTTTCAAGGGAGTAGAAATAGCCATCGACTGTCATAAGCTCACATTGGTAGACTCGAGGAGTAAGGTTTATCTATAATTGCACATATGATTAATCCAGCCTGGACCTAACTATGGCATTAAGGTTGATTTCCTAATAAATATTTAAATATTTAGGGGGCCTTAGGGTGGATTGGTCCTTATTCAAAAATGTTTTTCTCTCTTCTAATATAATACTATATGATTCTTAGGATGAGATGATTTGGTCAATAGCTTTGGATGGTGTATATATTATGAAACTTGGATATATACAACTAAATATATTAGCACAAAATGTGGAGCTAATTTGGTTGTGGAGAGTTGTCTGGAAATCAAAGTGCCCCTCATATTCTCGACTTCTAGTTTCGTTTATCTTCAAGGGGGAAGTCCTTAATTGGGATGTATTGCAGCACAAAGATAAAATAGGTCCTGGTTGGCATGCATTGTGTAAGGGATATTAAAAGTCCATTGATCATATGTTTTTCTAATGATTTTTTACAAAATAGGTATGGTCTACTTCTAAGGATCTTCTCACACAGTTTTTCTCCTGGGAGTGGTATCTTTTGTGGAGATTGGAAAGTTTGGGTTGAAAAAAGGGAAACTGAGTGATTTCGAGCTCTCCCTCACATCCTTAATTGGGGTATCTTGTTGGATATAAATAAGGTGATATTTCCGAACAAATAATCCTATCTAGGTAAGGTTTCTATAGATGATCTAACTATTCTCTCTCAGTATCCTCATTCAAGGACTTCTTATATGGTGATGACTATCTTAATTGAAACCTTGGATGTCAATACTTTGTGGGGCTATTTTAGTGAGGCATTTTAGGAGGAGGATTCCATATTGCGGGGGGGGGGTTGTTCTACATATTTTTTAAGATGGGTTTGGAGTGGGCTACCAACAAATGGACAAAAATGTTCACTAATAGACCCCTTATTTCCTTTGCTCATGAAAAACTACAATTTCTTAATGACTCGTTGCTAGTTGTTAATTGGGTGAATGAGACCCAAAAGTGTGAGAATGTTACACTTTCTCATATATTGGAGAATATATTGTAGTCGAAAAATATTTATAATTCATTCTCATGCATTCATATTTTTTAGGGAGCATAACAATATTGCTGATAGGATTTGTAAGGAAGGTTTGCACATGGATTGCATGATATGGCAAGTGATAAAATTGGTCGGGGTTGAACACTACTAGTTTTTACATCATCGTTTTACGAACCAGATACACATAGATTCTCTATATTGATCTACCATTATATGTACTTTCCCATTGTTTTTTGTTTCCAACTCCTAGACTCATATGTATATGTTATAAAATAAAATAATCAAAATTTATCGTTTTTTTGACTATCTATATATGTGTATGGTGCACACCACATAATGATAGTTTTATCTATTTTTCTACTATACAACTTATGAACTTCCCTAATGGACATAATCCCAAAACATTTACTCTTTACATTTTCTGACAGGTACGCCACTATTGGATCTAAGCAAATCCTAGTGAATATAAACTTGCATGTAAATATAGAAAATGTATTTTTCTTTCAAAAATTATATGTATGAAAATATAATAAGAATAACATTAATATTAATATTAAGGTTTATTTATAAAAAAAATTAAACACACACATGGTGTAGGAGAAAGATAAACACACACATAGAAAGATAGGCATTCGTTGTATATTTATTACACATAGATGTACATTTATAATACAATGGTGTGACTCTTGGATTCATCTTCCAAGGTCACTTGGACTCCTTTGTGACTCTTCACCTTCCACACCTACCCATGGAAGATTAGGTGTTCAACATTCCCCCCTTAATCCAAAGGGGTATGTGTGAGTCCAAGAAGAGAGTTGTAATACAAATATGCAAAGTATGCATGGTAGCACTTAGGCTGAATCATCTCTCTGAAATGTTGTCATGAAGAGGTGGTTTAAGGATGACCACCAACACTGGAACACAACACTTATTGTAGTTCCCAAAACTCTTACAAAACTGGCAAGAAGCTAAGGGCTTCTGCTAGAGGAATTGTCCCTCATATTTAAAGGGTGACCTTCAACCTAAAAGAAGGGAAGTCTACAACCTGTGATGGTTTAAGGTTGACCACTAACACTAGAATTCTTGATGTAATTCTTGGAACTCAACCAAAACTGGCAAGAATCTGAAATCTTCTGCTAGAGGAAGTGCTCTGAAAGAGGAAGAATATCAACCTCACATGGATGGTTTAAGGCTATCCATCAACCAAAGGCATGCTCATGGGCATCCATGTCTCTAGATACAACTCTGAATCTGGAATGACGAATTGTAGCTCAGGCTCACTTGAACTGCTATGTCTCTGGCTACAACTCTGAATCTAGAATGAGATATTATGGCTCAGGCTCACTTGATGTGGCGTCGAAGCTTGTAGATGACCACCATTTTCCCCCCTGTCAAGTACAAGGTGAGATGATGGCGAAAACTCAACTGCAAGTTTGTTCAATATTCTAGAACAAGTTCTGACATGTGACTTAAACATCTTCTTGGTTCTTGATGCCCATTGCTAAGAAGAGATCCATCCAATATGAATCTTTGTTCTTACAGGAGGCTTGTTTCTGAAGCATCTATGTGAAGAATGGGTGTGCCGACCACAGTGCTTGCATGGATGAAGATCAAAACAATGATCTTTCATATGGCCAACTCGATCACAGTGTTGGCATTTTACAATCTGTTGTTGTTGTTGCTATGGAAAAGGAGCAGAATCTGGAACATTTTTAGGTGAACTGTCATAAAGAAATCCGGCACTCTGAAATTTGATGGGCTTGGAGTAGTCTGGAATATGAAAGGACACATCTTTGTCATATCTAAGACCAGTTATGTGCTTGTTGTGGACAAGCTCTTCCCAATGTCTGATGATGGGCTTGGGAAGTGCAGACTAAACTGCTGCATTTGCATATAAATCTGCTCTTGTACAAGGAACTGAATGTTAACCAACTGCAACTTTATCTTCTTGCTTCTGATGGGAGTCCTTCTCAATCTTCTGAACAGAAACAGGTTCAGAATGGTGACCCTTTTGTTGAAGTTCATCTTGCTGAAGCTGAGACTCCAACTGCAAAAACTCAATCTTGTCTTGTGCATCTTGCAAACAAATTTGAATATTAAAAAGAGCGTCCTTGCTCATTTTTACCATATCATGAACACTTGAATGAATGAATTTATTTAACAACTCTAATGCCTCATTGATTTTAGCCATTTTTCTCAACAACTTAGGCTCAAAAAATAAAGGGTGTCGGTTTCAACCAATAATGCACCTGTTTACAATGTGATTCAACTTTCTTTCAAAAATTACAAATGACTTCAAAGAACTTCCAATTATGGAATTCCCAAAGAACAAACTCTGTTGCTCAAATTATGGAGGACCTCAAGGTATAGACTTGATTGTCTAACCGGCAAGCAACAATGACTTACATCAACAATTTCTCAACAACTCGAAGTTATACTTCAAACACTGATTGCAACTATGAATGAAGAAGCAGTATCCACTCACAATGTAAGTTCAATACAATGTCACTGCAAAATATTTTTGTAAATGTGCAGCAAAGACTAATGTGCAATAACCCTTTAAGGCAGTTGATTTTTCTCTTCTTCAAAGAGTTGTTTTACACCAACAACAACTCAACTCAAAAAAAGAAGGAGATTCAAAAACTTTGATGTTTGACCTTGTTGTACTGCTTCACAATAGAGACTAAGAGAAACTCCAAAAATCAGAAACTCGGTGTAGCCAAACTATGATGCCATTGTTGTTTTGAAAATGATGACCAATTTACAATATTTGTCTTCATATTGTCAAACTCTTTCAGAAAGTAACCCTTCTATATATGCCTCAAATCACAAACTTCACTTTCCACTATGTATACAATCCATTTACTCATATGCCATTTCATCTCTCTCTGTGTTTTTTTTTTTTTTTGAAAAAAAAATTAGGGAAAAACAGAGGTTTATCTGGGAGAAGTTTTAACTGGGGAAGGGTGAAACTGGGGAAGGTATTACCTAAGGGAGGTTTTAACTAGAGGAGGTATTATATGAGGAAGGTGTTAACTGGGGGGTCTGTGTTAAAAAAAATTAAAAAACAAAGCGTAAAAATTAAAATACACAGCAGTGTTTGAGTGATTGATTTGTTGTGCATGAGGGGGAGGGGAATGCAAGTAGGGAGGGAACGTATTGCAGTGAGGGGAATGGCGGGTTGGGGAGAGCTCAAGGGGAGAGTCTAGGGTCAAGGGGAGAGGGGACGGGTGAGACGGCCGTGAGGAAGGCCGAGGGAGGGGTGGTCGAGAGACGACGGGGAAAAGGAGTGGGTTGCAGGTGGGAGGGGGCAGTCGTAAGGGCCGAGGGGAGGAGGGAAGTAAGGGCTGGAGGGGGGAGAGCGAGGGGGCGGGGAAGGGAAGGGGTGAGGGGACAGGCGAGGGACGAGAGGTGAGGGGGGGAGGGTCGTAAGGGGAGTGGGTTGGGAGAGTCGTAAGGGGGAGGGGTAAGGTGAAGGGGGCGGGGATAAGTGTTGTGTGAGGGGGATGGGTTGAGTCGTGGGATGTGCGAGGGTCATGGGTAGAGCAATAGGGAGTGTTGCAGCGAGGGGAGTGTGAGTGTTGCAGCAAGCGGAGGTGAGCGGTCGAGAGGAGGGGGGAGATGTGAGGTGTGAGGGCCGAGGCTAAGTGGAGTAAGGGCGGGTATGGCGCGGGGAGAGTGGGCATCGTGAGGCCGAGAGGAGAGGTGAGTGTTGGGTGGATAATGGAGTGAGTGAAGTGGAGTGTAGGGAGAGAGGTGAGGGCCGAGGCCAAAGTACACAGAATTTTTATTTTTTATTTTTTATTTTTTGGTTTAAAATAGTAAAATATACAGCAGAGAATTGCAGAGGGTGAGGGAAATTGCAGAATTTGTAGAAAAATATTTTCACAGCAGAGAACTAGAGAAGTTTGCATTTCTCAAATATACAACAGAATTTGCAGAATTGACAGAAATTGCAGAAACAGTAGAATTTATAGGATTTGCAAAACAATTTGCAGAAATGTGCAAAATTATTTGTAGAAATTTTCATTAAAAACCCAGAATTTTTTAAAGACCCACTTTAAACAGTAGTAAACAATATTTTTCTTTCCAGCAACTCTCCAATGTGCAGAAATAAAAGTAGGCAGAATTTGCAGAAAAAATTCAGAATTGGAATGAGCAGTGAGAAAACCTGTAGAGTTTAAGATGCACAATGTTGCTCTTCACAAAACTAATTTCTGAATGCTGCAAAAGATTTGATGAATGTTGCAAAAATCACTGCTACAGAAAATCTCTGAGTGCTGCAAAAATCACCAGAATTTTTGCAGATATACACAGGCCACAAAAATAAACGGCTCACTCAAGGTTGAGCCGGTTATGAACGTATCAGCTCTGATACCATGTTAAACACACACATGGTGTATGAGGAAGGATAAACACACACATAGAAAGATAGACATTCGTTGCATCTTTATTACACATAGATGTACATTTATAATACAATGGTGTGACTCTTGGATTCATCTTCTAAAGTCACTTGGACTCCTTTGTGACTCTTCGCCTTCCACACCTACCCATGAAAAATTAGGTGTTCAACAAATTTAATAAAGAAAAAATATTATGTCTAAAAATATTTATAATTTATTTGATTTTTTATTTTAAACCATATAAATAAAAAAAATAAATCACTATTAATGATATTATTACTATATATATTAAGGTTTATTAATATTTAGGTGTTTCAATAAGGTTTATTAATAAGTTTTGTGAAACTCTTACATCATATATATATATACAAATTTATAAGAAATGATAACAGTTTTATATTTTTGAATTTTTTTAATAAATTTAAAAAATATTATAATAAATCCTAACATTTTTGAAAAAAAAATATATACATATAATTGTCATATATAACAAAAATAATTTCAACCTGTTTTACTCTTCTTTGTTTTCATAAATAATTTCAACATGTTTTACTCTTCTTTATTTTCATATCAAAATAAATTTCAACAAGTTTTACATTTATTATTTTGAGATATTTATTACTCTAGATTGCAAACTCTAAGTCATTTATTAAACCATTTAAGTTCATAACTATTTATCGACCAAACTCCAAAGTTAGTGTCATTTATTAAATCATTTAAGTTCATGACTATTTATGGACCAAAATAGTATTTCTAAACTATTTATGAATTCTCATACCTGAAAGAAAAGAATATATCATAGATGGATACGGCTTATAATTCTCCTTAAATTTTGATAAATATACTTGCTAAAATAATGAATTATTTTTTAATTTTTGCTAAAAACACTAAATTATATTATTTTATTTTATTACTAAATAAATTTAATGATTAAGAACATATATTTTTTCTAAAAAATTATATGTTCAAAGTATGTATGTCTTCATAGATATTCCAAGTATATATATCTTTATAGATTCAGTAGTCAATTAGCTATTAGTCTAAAAAAACTCACAAAATAATTCTGAAATTTTGGTAAGAATATGAAAAATTCTCCTAAGAATCTTTGATAATCTGGATTATAATTGTCAAATTTCAAGATTTTGGGTGCTCTATAGGTTTTTGATGGTGCTGAATCCATTTCCATCATCAAAAAAATGATTCAAACACTCCAACTATCTGATTTTTTGAATTTATTTTACTGGAAAAACTTGTCTTGCCGGCATAGGTTGACAACTTTATCAATTAATTACGCTAAAGTGAATCCCTTGTCTCACAAACAATAAAATCTAATACACCAATTTAATATTTAACTTGACAGTGACATTAAAATTACATAATAATAATAATAATAATATTAACAATAAATTACATTCTAGATTACATCAAAGAAAAATTAGAAAATTTTATTATTTTAATTTACCATTAACATTAGAATTGCATTCTAGATTGCATCTGCGAAACAGGAGATCTTATTATTTAATTTAATAATTAACGAATTGCATTCTAGATTGCATCGGGGCAACCGGAAATAATAATTAATAAAAGAAGCAGAAGATTGCAATTAAAAACCATGTGGCCAACATTTTTAGTAAATTAATAGAAGAGTGAAGAGTAGCGTCGCGTAATCGCCTCGGTTGGGTCGTGAGCACCGGCTCGAATGTTATAAGAGCCCAAAGATCCCAAAGACCCACTATTATCACACTGTGTTTGTGATTAGTATCATTTCCTCTCAAAGTAGTAATAATAATAATAAACTAAACCGTGTGTTTTTTAATTTGAATTTCAGTAACTAAACCGTGGGTTTTTGAATTTGAATTTCAATGGAAGAACATAAAACACCTGAGAGACAAATAATTGACAACGTTCGCATTTGTCATCCCGTGATCCGCCGGCAGGAGCTTGCTCCGATGAGTGAGGAGCACGTTGAATGCATCCACCGTAATTATTACCGATCTCGAGGCTGCCGGAGAGAAGAAATCCCCAGCAATCCATACAACATCTTTTCGGCACAACAACAGAGGGCACGATGCCAGGAGCAACAGGAACGGCAATGTCAGCGCAGGCGAGAAGAAGAGGAACTACAGGAACGGGAACGGCAGCGCAGCCGAGAAGAAGAGGAACTACAGGAACAGCGGCGCAGGGAAGAAGAGGAACTACAGGAACGGCGGCGCATCTTTTCTTTCCTAGAGTATTTGCTTTTGTTTGAGATTTCAGTAGGATAGGCTGATATTCATGAAGCTGCTAGACGTTTTTTTTTTTTTTTTTCTCTCTGAAAATCATTGAAATTTAGATAAGATCTTAAGAAAATCTGGGAAGGATTTTTGTAAATCCAGGTTATGGTTATCAAATTGCAATATTTTGGGTGCTTTAGAGGTTTTTTTTTTAAATTACCTACATTCCAGCCAATTTTGACAGTCTAGACAATTCCTCTAATTAGATAGACATCTCAGTGGTCTAACAAATTTGAATCAATATTTAAACCAATTTTAATTTGTTATTATATAAAATATATTTTTAAATATATAAATAATCTGAAAAACAAATAAAAACATTTAGTTTTATAAAAATTTAATGGAAATAGTTTTATAGAATTTTAATAGAAATTTAAATAAATGTGCACAAAGAATAATAAAAGGTGTTGTTATTCAAAAGCATGTTTCACTAATAATAATACTATGGAAAAAGATAGATAATCATATCACATAAACAAAATGATGCATGATACATTAGGTTAGTTATTACATTTAACTATATCAAACAACAAACAAGGATTTTTTTTGGGGCTTAAATTTGTGAAAAAGCACCTGAAACCGATAATAATTTGAAACTAGTACCTATTTCGCCTAGATACTAGTCACCATGGCTTATTAATACCACATACCCAAAAACCCTAACTCATTTCAAACTCAAAATACATACCCAAAAACCCTAACTCATCTCAAACTCAAAATATATTATAAATATTTTAGAACTCACTGTACTCATTTCATAATGAAGATGATGACCCTTTCGGATTAATCACAACAAGGTTTTATGGGGCCTAGGTTTCACAACAAGACATGGATGGAGACATGATCTAACACTCGATAAATATGTGGAGAAGGTTGTAAGGGGCCTAGGTTTCACAACAAGGCTTTAGGGGTCCTAAGTTTTAAACCCTCAAGTGTAAACTCATTGTTGTCAAGGGTGGTGCACCATCTTGTTTATTGTGGTTCATCATCAAGACATGGATGGAGACCTGATCTAACACTCAATAAATATGTGGAGGCATTAGAAATTCAACAACATTAAGTAAAAAATAATAATTTAATAAATTCTAAAGAGTCAATAACTCAAAAAAACATAAAAAAGAAAAGAAAAATATATTAATATAAAACTTAAAAAATTTAAATAGAAAATTAAATTAAAAAAATATAATAGAAATAATTATTGAGTTTGAAAAAAAAGAAATCAACAAAATACACCATAACTATAGGGGAAGAATATATATATATATATATATATATATATATATATATATATATATATATAATAGGGTGAAAATAATAATAATTTAATATATAGTAATTTATTTAAAATAATGAAAAAGACAATTAAAAAAATTATAATTAAATTTAAAATAGGAATTAAAAATATAAAAAAGAAATTAAAAAGAAAAAAGTTAGAGAGTTAAAAATAAGGAAACTAACCTCGAACAAATAACAATAATAATAAGGAAAAATAAAGTAATAATAAAATAGAAAATAATAATAATAATAATAATAAGTAATTAAATAAATAAATAAAATAAAAGTAAAATACTTAGGAATATATGGCATAAGCCAGCTCTTATTTATCTTTCACCTCCGGTCTCTATTCAAATTGCTAGCATGCTTCTTAATTTCTATAACTTCTCTGAATTTTCTTTGATGGAAGTGATCAATCTTTCCAATGACTTGAAACTTTTCAATATAGATGTGATGCTTAGATACTTACAATGACATGAAACTTCTCAATATAGATGTGATGCTTAGATACTTAAATATACCAAGTTTTTTAACCATGGGTATCTACCCCTATTTTACTACTAATATTATTAACTTGTAAATAGGCTTTGTTACAATACCATGAAACACTACCATTGCTTATCAATACCACTTATTCAAAAACCACAACTCATTTAAAAATTAAAATAGTTTATAAATATTTTGTTTTAAATTTTATTTTATAATATTTTTATACCTACCCAAAGCACATTATATTATTTTTTTTAAAAACATTGACTTTGAATTAGTTTTGGAAATTTTAAACAAATTATATGAAGTTTATTAAAATCTTATTAGGATAAATTTTGTATATTGTTTTTAATATTATATATTTTAAAATTATATTAAAGTATATTTAATTTAGATGTAAATTTGGTAGAAGTATCACTTCCCAATGCAAAATCTTCCCTCTCCCTCACTCGGTCCTCTCCAAATGCACGGTTCAATTGGTGCTCACTTGATCCATACACACATTTCGCATCTCCTTGTATGCTCCACCCTCATCCCTCTCCTTGTGCGTTGACCTCCCACAATGCCTATGCAACTCCCATAGTGCTTATGCTCTACGATGGTTGATAAACTCCACACAACCGGTTTTGTCACGGTTTCCTCCTCTTTGCTCTGTTGGTACTTGGCAGTTTCGTTGTATCCACCGTGTTGTATTTCAACACTTCTCCCACTCCACTTCTCCCACATTGTATTCACTGCCTCTCTTCGTGCCTCCCTTGCTGCGTCAGCCTCACTCTGTTGGTCTGAATCCCCGCCTATGGCACCATTCCACAGACCCCTCTTTGTGCCTCCCTCCGCTTTCCCAACTTCCCACTTGTGGCGCCACTTCGCAGGCCCATATTCGTGCCTCTCTTGTTACTATATCAACCTCCCTCGTTTGGCCCAACTCCCTGCTTGTGGCATCACTCCACCGACCCCTACCACCTCCCTCTCACCAGCCCCTTCCACTCTGTCGGCCCCTACCACCTCCTGCCCATCAACCCTTCCACTCCGTTGGCCCCTACCACCTTCCTCAATTCTTATCTCCCCCAAGCTTGACCTCCCCCAATTAAACACTCCCCCAGATAATACCCCCCTCCCCCCAATTAATAACTCCCCCAGATATTACCTTTTTTTTAACCAAATTTTTGACAAAAAAAAAAGTGTAGAATTCTCTTTTAGCACTAGTATTCAATTTTATTTTTTATAGTGACAGCAAAGCTTTTTTTACAAAATGCGTTCACTCATATCCATTGTGGGAGTCGTTCTCACAAGAAAAGAGAACTATCCTGAATGGTCAAGCAGTATTAAACACACAATCATTTTTAATGAGTTATGATTTGTGGAAAGAATTTGTGAAGGAGACGAAGAAAATCCATCTCCAAAGCCTACAACAGAAAGGGAGATCACCATTTGGGATTAAAAAACAGCAAGGCCTATGCCTTGATTGCAGCATCTGTAAATGAAGAGGTGAGTCGCCATATCCATTTTCAAATTCCTATGAAGCCTTGACAAAATTGAAAGAACTCTATGACT
This sequence comes from Pinus albicaulis, assembly GCA_034641835.2. Taxonomy (NCBI): domain Eukaryota; kingdom Viridiplantae; phylum Streptophyta; class Pinopsida; order Pinales; family Pinaceae; genus Pinus; species Pinus albicaulis. Next base: position 1,106,531,727 of record CM076572.1, on the reverse strand, counting down.
CACATTCAAAACTTGAAGTTGACAGTTAATGATTAAACTATTTAGCCTTCAATTGAAAAATGATCACCCTCTTTCTTTAGCATCAAAAGTAAGATCTATCATGCATGACATTAAAAAAACTGGTGTATAAATTGACATATCACTCATAGCTTATGTCAAGGCATTGTATCCCACTTACTCACACTATCTTGAGTCATTGCAAGCAAGTCGAAACATTAAGGACAATACCTTTGACTCCTCTTCTGAAGAAGCTGCATGTTTTGCACATAGAGAGAAGAATCATGAAGAATATTCTTCTAGAGGGATAGTTGGACGAAGAGGATGAGGAAGAAGGAATTTCAGAGGCAGGGGGGAATACAAGCTCAAAGTGAAAAATCTGATCTTCATTGCATATGCTACAATAGAGGTTGGCATGATGCATCCACATGTAAGCTGCCTTAGGACATAATTGAGCAGGAAAGAAATGATACCAAAGGTAAAACTCATGACAAAGACAAAGGTAAATCAATTGAATTCGCTCATTATGTTGTATCACATTGTAATATTGGAGTAACGGAAGACTTGTTTAATGCTTCACTTTCTTCTTGGAGAAATGATTGGTTGCTAGATTCAAGAGCAACATGTCACGTGACTTTTAGAAAAGATTTTTTTGAAGAATTTAATAACATGGTTGATCAAGCAATATACTTTGCAGAAAAATATAAACTCAAGCCTTCAGGGCTTGGCACAATCGGGCTTAACTTGCATGGTATTCCAGATCTTCTTCTACATGAGGTTCTATACCTCCTAGAGTTGAGGAGAAACTTGATGTCCTTGGTCCACATCCGCTAGCAAGGGCACTCCATTCACATGTTTGATGGTAAGGTTGAGGTCAGAAAAACATCATATTGATCACTTGTCATGATAGTGATAGAAGAAGGAAGACTCCTAAAGCTGCAAGGTACCTCTTCTCATGCACAAAACTTTGCATTTAGTTCTCACTATGATGAAGGTACATTCTCATCAAATATTTTATGGCATGATATATTTGGACACTTGAACTATGCCAACTTTCGATTGCTGAAGAAAATGGTGTTACTGCGTTGCCTACAATTCCTAGGAAACTTAAGCAATGTGGTGTTGTATTATAGGAAAGCATAGCAAACAGCTCTTTCATGATTCACATTCCAGAGCACATACAAAAATTGAGCTTATTCATTCATATTTATATGGCCCCATGCTTGTTCCTTTTGAAAATGGAAATAAATATATGATGACATTTATTGATGACTACACCAGTATGTGTTGGGTTTAATTATTGAAGAACAAATCAGATGCTTTTCAAACATTCAAGAATTTTCATGCATGGATTGAAAATGATGCACAAACTCATATTGGTTATTTATGCACTAATAATGGAAAAGAATACACTTCAAGTGAATTTGAAAACTATCTTCGCCAACATGGGATCAAACATCAAACAATTGTGCCTTATAATCCCCAACAAAATGGTGTAGCTAAGAGGATGAACATGAAAATTTTGAATATGGTTCGTTCCATGATGTTTTTCAAGAATGTAAAATTGATGTTTTGGGTTGATGCAGTTCTATGTGATGTGTACATAAAGAATAGGTGTCCTTATAATGAAATTAGAAATAAAACCCCTTATGAAATGTGGCATGGCCCATTCATTCGGTAAAGCATCTCAAGGTCTTTGGTTCAACCTGTTATGATTTGATACCTAAGGAACAAAGAAATAAACTTGGTGCAAGAAGTCAAAATGTATCTTCTTGGGGTATTCCAATACCTCCAAATGATATCGTCTCTATGATGAAGTTAACAAGAAGTTTGTAGTATCTAGAGATGTCATATTCATTTAATCTTCCAAGACTGACAATGTTGTTGAGTGATAGCTTGATTGCTTGGATAGATTCTCACATGCAAAGTCATTTCAATTATTTTATAATCAGATTACACATATTGAAGGGGGGATTCCTATACTGAATCAATATGCGGAATCTTCTTCCGAAGCACTCTCTCCCCCACATGAAGAACCAACGACGGATGAAAATTTGAATGATGTGATTGACAGAATTGGGAGACTGAATCTTGATTCAATCCCAACTCAATCAAATGAGAAGCCTAGGCCATCTCAGAAAGGTCCTCCAAAATGGCTGACAAAGACACTGGAAAATGTTCGTCCCGATGAGGTTGGAAAAACAGGAACAAGAAGTTCCACCAGGAAAAATGGAGGTGATGTAGATGATTTTGATTCACCTTTTGATATGGATGTTTCTTATCATTGTGAATTTAATTTGTATACAGATATTGAATGAACTTCCTTCAAAGAATCCACTTCTCGTCATGATGAATGGAATGAAGCGATGCAAAAGGAATATGATGCCTTGATGAAGAATGGCACTTGGAAGTTGGTCGATTCTCCATTGGGAACCAAACCAATTGGCTGCAAGTGGGTCTACAAGAACAAGTACAAATTTAATGGCTCACTTGAAAAGAAAAAATCTAGGCTTGTGGAAAAAAATTTTGCACAGAAAGAAGAGGTCGATCATGAGGAGAATTTTTCCCCCACAACAAAATGGGCTATCATCTGAACACTCTTTTCCTTAGTAGCTTAGAATGGTTTGAAATTCCATCAGATGGATGTAAAAATTTCTTTCCTAAATGGATATCTAAATGAGAATGTTTTTATGTCCCAGCCAGAAGGATTTGTTATGAAGGTCCAAGCACACAAAGTATGAAAGCTTATAAAATACTTGTATGGCCTCAAGAAAGCATCACGATCCTGGTATGAGAAGTTAACTAAGCATCTTCTGAAAGTTATATTTAAACATTATGATCTTCATGATGCAAATTTTTTTGTCAAGAAAGTTGGAAAAACAATTGTATATCTTATGGTGTATGTAGATGATATTTTGATGATAGGGAAAAATGAGAGTTATATTTCATCCATAAAGAAGGAATTGAAGAAAGGTTTTGAAATGAATGATTTGGGTTGTGTTCACTACTATCTTGGTATTGAAGTGACTCAACATCTTAAATTTGTATTCCTCTCTCAGAAGAATTACATCGGAGATCTATTGAACATGTTTGGCATGGCTAAGTGAAATCCTTTGACCACTCCAGTGGAACAAAACTTGAAGTTCACATCCATTGAAGGGAAATAATTTGAGGATGCAACGAGTATAGACAACTTTTAGGAAGTCTCATCAACCTGAATACTACCAAACCAGACATCTCATTTGTTGTTGGAATCCTCTCCATATTTATGCAAAAACCTTGTGAAGTACATTGGTCTGCTACAAAAAGAGTTATAAAGTACTTGAAAGGCACTCAAGATTTTGGAATCAAATATACACAGGTTGGTGACTTAATCTTGATTGGATACTCTAATTCAGACTTTGTTGGAGACAAAGGAACTAGGGTATCTACTTCAGGTTATACTATGAGTCTTGGATCAGGAGCAGTCTCATAGAGATCACACAAACAATCAATTCCAACAGATTCCACAACTAAGGCAGAATATGTGGCAGCAATTGAAGTGACAAAGGAAATGGTGTGGCTAAGGAAAATCCTGGAAGATATGCAAATGAAACAAATGCATTCAACTCCACTCATGATTGATAACACTTCTGCAATAAATTTTTCCAAGATCCCAAAGTTCTATGATTGAAAGAAGTACATCAATACAAAATACTATCTGATTTGGCATCATTAGAACATGAAAGAAAAGACATCTTGGCTGAAGCTCATGGGAGAGTGGCAGGAGGCCACTATGCAGGGAAGGACACTACGCAGAAGGTGTTGTGTGCTGGTTTATGGTGGCCCACATTGCACAACGATGCACATGCATATTTTCGAGCTTGTGATGCATGCTAAAGAACAGGGAATCCATCATGTAGGGATGAGATGCCATTACAGCCGCAGATGGCCCTGCAAGCTTTTGATAAATGGGCCATAGAATTTTTTGGACCTATTAATCCTCTGGGGAAAAATACTGGAGTGTGCTATATCATCACTGCAACAGATTATGTAACCAAATGGGTAGAAGCCAAGCCAGTAGAAGATTTTACTACAGACACTGTTGCATAGTTTATTTTTGAAAATATCTTGACTAGATTTGGGTGCCCAAAGATATTTATGAGTGATTGGGGTACACACTTTGTTAATGAGACCATTGAAGCTCTGACAGAGGAATTTCAAATACATCACCAGAAGAGTACACTCCCTATCACCCTCAGGAAAATGGTCCGGCGGAAGCCTTTAACAAAATCCTAGAGAATGTGCTCACAAATATTTGCAATGAAAATCGTAACGATTGGATGTGCACATCCCTTCTATCTTATGGGCTTATAGTACTACATGCAAGAAGTTGACTGGTAAAACACCATTCAAGATTATTTATGGCCAAGAAGAAATCATACCAATGGAATACATCATCCCAAGCCTGTGCATCGCAAAACTAACTAATATGGTTGAACCAAACATCATGGAGGAACATCTATCAGAATTAGTTGCATTAGAGGAGGATTGGTTTATTGCCAAATTTCATTAGAAAGTACAGAATACGCGTGGAAATGCCTGGCATGATAGGCACATCTAGCAAAAGGCATTCAAAGAAGAAGATCTGGTTTTGTTATACGACAGTCAGTTTTCGCTCCACCTAGGAAAGTTCATAAAGCATTGGTTGGGGTCGTATATTGTGAAGGAGATCACTAATTGGGGTGTGGTGCGCTTGGCCATGTTGTGCGACGAGAGTCTCCCCGGGTACATCAATGGAAGTCGACTGAAGCCGTATAGGGATAACCCTGTGCCTACCAAATGACTATACGGCCGGAGAAATGAAATCCACTTGTTTGTGCGCTACGCAGAGTACATATGCAGGCATGTGCAACATGAGCGCACAGGTTGTGCGTGGTGGGAAAAACTAGCCATTGGAACAATAACTCTGGGTGAAAAATCAATTTTACCATTGGATGGAGTTAGTTTTTTTCAATTAATAAGGATATCTTCTGAGATTTTTAACTGTTTTTATGGGGATAAGGTGCCATTAATGAAGTTCCAACCATTTTTACCATGGATCGCTTATAAAAGTAAGGAAGTGGGTCGCATTATGTTCCTTTGTTGTTTGAGTGAATTGCACCTTGAAATTATTATTGTGCACTGTATGTCTGGCTGTGAGACCCTCGCATCCAATGTAAGCAATCTCGAGTTTATCTTCAAGCCTAGAATGATAACCACTAGCCTCGTTGCTAAGAGTGTGCAGTCAGAAGAGAAATTTGTGCCCATCACGACATCTACCGACTTAGGCTCTGAAGAATTCCATGAAGTTATATCGGAGGTTCAAGAAGTAGTATCAACACCTGCCAAAGGAAATGGTAAGGTGACCAAGGGATTGTCATCAAAGTCGTGGACATCCCCAGACAGATTACTTCCACGCACCAGGCGACAAAGGACATGTCCCCTATCAGTGACCCAAAAAGAGAAGTATGTCAGTGACTGAGGAGGCTACGCTCTTTGTCAATCCCATCTCGTGGCTCCCCAAGTATGTGAAGCCGCGCAGACCTTATGTCAAAGCTCCAAAGGATGTGGATACAGTGCACGACTACTTCCAAACGTTTTTAGTCCTTGAGGCAATAACATTTGAGGGGGGTATGTTTTGAAAGAAAGTTTGATTACTATGATTTGGCTAATGAGAAGACATTCTTTGAATTGGTGCCAGAGTACTACCTAGAGCGTGTGTTGTATGGTGGAGTCATGAAGGTAGAGCCCATGACATGGGCGCGCAGTTTAAGGAATGCTAGGATTCTCAACTTTTTATTGATGTATGTGTGCGCCAGCTATTAGCGTTGGTGCACGATGGGTACATGTGGATTCAGAACCGAATTCCTATCGACACTGTGTTGATCCATTGGATCACCGACCTGTCAAAGAAAGGACTTCACCCTATGGCGAGCTATGGAAAAATCCAGGGGAAAAAAATTTTCGCGAAGGTGAAAGCATACTATAAGGTGGGACATGACTCCAGAGGCTTCCTGGTGCAACATATTGATGATTCGGTGGTGCACCTTGGGACCTTATTATTGGGATGTAAAATGATGCGTAAGTGTAGGCCTAAGCATTAAGAGAATTTTGAGGTCTAAAATGGGCCTCCTAAGGAAATTATAAAATAATAGTGGAAATCATAAAATAAGATTTCATTACATCATCAAATTTTAGAGGAAAAAAAGAAAAAAGAAAATTTTCAACTCGTATTTTCAACTTATCTCCCTATGGGTTTACTCAAATTTTGAGCAAAAACACTCATTGGATGCAAAATTTGATTCTTTATCTAAGGAGTACCCATATTGCATACTTTCTATGGACCCTTCTACACGAAAAATTAGAAATACATGAAAAACATGATTGCAATCACATTTTTTCCTGTATTTCGCATTTTTCGTGTAGAGGGGTCCATAGAAAGTATGTAACATGGGTACTCCTTGGATGAGGATTTAAATTTTGCATCCAACGAGTACTTCCACTCAAAATTTGAGTAAAAACTTAGGGAGATAACTTGAAAATACGAATTGAAAAAGTTGTTTTATTATTTTATTATTTTTTAATATTTTTAATTTTTTACTCCAAAAATGATGAATCATCCCCCATGGTTGAAATCATCATTTTGAATCCTATTGGTTCTTATAAATTTTATTTTGCTTGTACATTTTTCTTAGGAGGCCCATTTTAGACCTCAAAATTTCCCTAATGGTGGTCCATGTGCACGTCATTGCACTGGCAAGGCAATGTAAGAAGGGCGTAAGCTACAACTGGTCTCGGTACCTATGCACAGATTTCTTGGAGAATGTGTGCGAGGCATGGGAGGAGGGGAAAAAGTTCTATTATTCATGGCTGCTCCTGCTAATTTCTCTGGTTGCGCAGGAAATGCCAGAGAGTGCAGTCCTCCTGGATGTGGAGCCTGGTGTCTTTGAAGGGGTGCACTATGCCAACCTATGGGACTCTACAAACCCGAAGAGAGATGAAAAATAATATATTTTGGGTCTTATTTGAAGGAGAATTGGCTGCAACAATCCACTCACGTCCTCATTTTTCCCCAACTGCATATGAAAAATACAAAGTGATTGCAGACTTTCAGGTGAGTATGCACAATGTCCAGATACGCACACACAAATATAGGGTATGGTACAACCTACTCTACATGGTAACATAGGTCGAGATTGACCAGGTCATTGCGACCGAGCCAGCTACATGGAAGATTGGACTAGGCTTTCTGAAGCCTATCACAGCCTCAACGTCTGGAAAAGAAACAACTTGTGCTCCCAAGGAGAAAGAAGTCGAAAAAGAAGCAGAGAAAGCCGCCAAAAAAGAGGCAGAGAAGGAAACTGAGCTGGAGAGGGAAGTTTACCTCGGGGCACCGACGGAAAGAATGGTACTAGAGTTGAGTCCCCGAGAGGTACCAAATGGGGAGCTGAGACCCCCAAGGGTGTGCACAAGAAAAGGAAAGGATCAAAGATAGACGATGCAAATGATCTCACCCTCACAGAGGATGACTTGGACAAAATTGCAGATGCGGTCACCTTTGCATCTGAGGACCAATGGGCCGCGTTAGAGGAGAAGTAAAAAGTTGCGGTGGAGGCAATGCAGGCAAGGCTACAGGTGCTTCAACTAAAGACAAACATTATTCAAGTGAGCGTTGCTCAGGTGAGTCCAAATCAAGCGAGCGTTAGTGCTAGCCTAGTCATAATCACAACAAATAGTCGAATCTACCCATTCCCCGGAGCTACAGTTACTTTGGAATAGTTGTATTTATGCGCACAGGTGCATAGTGCCCTGAGGTTGCAATTAACTTATCTATACTGCCCAGCGGAAAGCTGCACGCCATATAGACTATCATTATAGATTATTTGTTGTGTCGAGAGGCACGCATGCACTAGAAGCTCATAGAGGCAGATCAGCAGATTACAATGCGAACACAAGAGTCTCTACGGGTGCAGACATCTCAGCAAGCAGTGGTGGCCTAGCACGTCGAAATGGAAAGTTTGATTGATCGCCTTTGTGGTGACCTTCCTAAGGTTTCCATCCCTGCCTCTACTGCACCTCAGGACAAGGTCGTAAGTATAGTAGCTACCTTAAAGGCCTCCCGCTCTGAAGTCCAAGTGGTAAAGGCCAATTTTGAACAAAAAATTGCAAAGTTACAGGAAAAGCTCCAACCAGAGACTTCGTCGGAAGTGCGAGTGCAGCACGCTGCCTTGGTAAAGGAGGCATCAACCATCATTTTCGAAACCGTCAACAAGGGCACTAAACTTCAGTACAAACCGATCCACTCGTCAAAAAAATATCACAGGATTTATGCACAAAGGAGTAGACATTCGATGAGCTTTAGGAGGCGCTGCCCACTCTTGTGCATGCTCAAAGAATGGCACGGTTACAGACAAGCCAGGTGTTGCACGACCAGAAGAAGAAGCACATTCTGACCACCCATATGAAGTCGTGTTGATGAAGCAATGAAGTTATCAAAGGACCTAGATGTTTCCGTAAAGAACCTGAAGACGCCCACTTCATTTGATTCTCTCTCAGGGTGTGGAAACCTAGTTCCAGCACCCCCCATACTGCTTTGGGTGAGACTTTGTCCTGCAGAAACAGGTCATTTCCAAAGGGCCAGTAGTAAGAGGGTTTTGTTGGTTACGCACTAACTCTGAACTTGGTCAGGACCCCTCAAGCCAACACTAATGATGCTAGCATGATTAAGAAAGAGTAGCATAATGAAAACATAGTTACATTGTTAAGATTCTGGTAGCACAAAATAGAAGAACCAGTGAAAGGTAAAAGGTTGCAATGCAATTTTCTAATGAAAATGTGAAGGTATAATGTTATAGTTATGGAAACATGACATGCAATATTTATCACCTTTATGTAAAAATTAAAAAAAAAAAATATTGGTAGTTCACTATAATATTAATGGATTAAGGGTGACAAAACATTGTTCAAATTGAGTCTCTTATTTGCTTTAAAATTTTCTACCAATATTTTTTATCAACACTCAGATCCTAATGGTAAATTAGTATCCTTATGTGTTTGAAATTTTGTATGGGTATTAACATAGTATGCAAGAAATACCGATGGTGATGGAAGAAGATAGTTGCATAACATAAGAATCTCTATAAATTCTTGAATGTTATAAATAAATAGGTCATGGCTTATTTAATAGAATTGCATGGAACAAAATGAAAAATGATAGTGGAAATTTATATGAATTTAAAAGAACATGCATAAATGGTAACTGGTGTGATAAGGGCAGAAAAGATTATTTGATTGCTTAATAATGCATTGTCCAATAAGGGGGTGTATGTGATGGAATTCATTATGTATTCTTTACAAAATTGATGATTAAACTACTAGTAGCCAAGTGTTGTTGTTTACATTAATTTCTCAAACTTTAGACATGACAATCCAATTCTACAAGTTGATGTTTCAATGATGGTGTTAGTATGAATGAACCAATATACATCATGTATCTAAAAAAATATTTCATTTCCATCCTAATTTGGGCTTATGCAAGAATGGAATATAATATAGATATAAGTGTAGACACATATATGCATTAGAAATAAATCTACATTTCATTAATATCACAGAACTGAAAGATGTTTACATACAAAATAGAAATAAAATAGCTCGGGTGATGGTAGCTTGTCTCTAAGAAGAGATGTGGCGTCTACGTCTATTAATCGTGCTATAATGAGGCTCGAAGGCCTACTTATTATTGATAAACAATGGAAAACACTATGCATCCAAAAACTTAACCCTAGGATATGAAGCGCCAAAATGTGGGCCTCGTTGGGGTAAATCGGTACATCAACTTCCTGTGGTCGTAACTTTGGCATATGATCTTCGTTTGACGTGCACGATACCTCGTTAGAAATATCTATCCCATAAATACAAATTTTAATTACAAACATCAATCAAAGCCTCATTTTTTTCCATTTTATAAAAAAATTCATTTAGGGCCTAAAAACGACTCTGGAAGATCACAACCCGCAAAATTGCCAAAAATAATGAAATGTGCTACAATTACATAACTGAAAGAAACAATGGTACAATGGTGGGGGTCCAAGTGGAATATGCGGGTGGCCACCAATATCCCCTGGATCACATCCTTTGGAAATGCATCCATCCTGTGTGAATATTGTTGGTGACACTACATTTTAAACCTAATGAGTTATGTACATTATGTTGTAGAATTGTGGTGTTGTCTTTGTCATTACTAAATAGAATATTGATGGAATTTTGAATCAACTGACATTATTGAATTATGGTTAAAGGCACATTTATGAAATTGAAATATCATTTTTCAAGGATTAGAAATGTGTTGGATAATAATATTTGGATCAGAATGGCTACATTTATAAGAAGGTCATATTTCCCTTAATTGTTGTCATGGAAAACATATATGTGGAAACTTTGTTTTAATTCCCTTATAACTATTGTCTCAAGGATGTATCCTTATTTTCTATGCTTACTCTCAATTCATGGAAATAGTTTACGTAGGTGAAAAATTAATAGTACAAGTATCTTCTTACCTTGTTGAAGTATTGAGAAACATTGATCCATGTGAAAATTCAAGTGCATAGAGTATATTTGACGAGATGTTTGTGTATAAATAACATAATTTTGTGAATAATATGGTTTTATGAAGTACATTTGTGACTAATGATGCTAATATGATTAATCAAGTGTAGCAGAATGACAATGTAGTGAAATTGCTAAGATTTTGGTAGTGCGAAATATAAGAAACATTGAAAGCTAAAAGTTTGCAATGCAATTTGCAACTGAAAATGTGAAGGTATAATGTTACCATTATGGAAACATGACATGCAAGATTTATCACCTTTATGTAAAAAAATTTAAAAAATAATAATAGTGGTAGTTCATTATCATATTAGTGGTTTAAGGGTGACAAAACATTGTTCAAATTGATTATGTTATTTGCTTTTAAATTTTCTTCCAGTATTTGTTATCAACACCCATTTCCTAATGGTAAATTAGTATTCTTCTGTCTTTGAAATTTTGTATGGGTATTAACATAGTATGCAAGAAATATTGATGGCAATGGAAGATGATAGTTGCATAACCATGCATAAGAATCTCTATAAATTATTGAATGTTATAAATAAATAGATCGTGGTTGATTTAATAGAATTGCATGGAACAAAAGGAAAAAGGGAAGTGGTATTTTATATGAATTTAAAAGAACATGCATAAATGGTCACTGGTGTGATAAGGGTAGCAAAATTTATTTGATTTATTAATAATGCATTATCCAATAAGGGGGATGTATGTGATGGAATACATTATGTATGTTTTCCAAAATTGATAATTAAACTAGTAGTAGCCAAGTGTTGTTGATTACATTAATTTCTCAAACTTTAGACATGAAAATCCAATTCTATAATTTGATGTTTCAATGTTGGTGTTAGTACGAATGAACTTATATACATCATTTATCTAAAAAAATATTTCATTTCCATCCTGATCTGGGCTTATGCAGGAACGTAATATAATACAGATATAAATGTAGACACATATATGCATTAGAAATAAATCTACATTTCATTAATATAAAAGAACTGAAAGATTCTTACAAAAAAAATTGAAATAAAATAGCTCGGGTGATGGTAGGTTATCTATGAGAAGAGATGTGGTGGCTATGTATGTGAATTGTGCTATAATGAGGCTCGAAGGCCTATTTATTGTTATTTTTTTGTTTTCTTGGTTATGTGGGTCCTAACATGACATCACGCAAAACCTTTGGTCTGAGAAACCATGACCGAGGGTCATATAATCCGTCAAAGTCACCCGGCGATCACACCTGGCCTCAGCCACACCAACCCTTATCATGGCTAGATTTTTTTGCCTTCATAGGGATTGGAACCTGTGACCTTTTCATCATGAGTGCCTTAACATAAAACTCTTCACCGTCGAACCAAATCCCCTTTGGCGAAGGCCTATTTATTATTGAGAAACAATGGAAAATGATAAACATCCAAAAAAAACTAACCCTCGGAGGCGAAGCACCAAAAATGTGGGCCCCGTTGGGGTAAATTGGTACATCAACTTCCTAGGGTCGTAACTTAACTTTTTTCTCTGATATCCCCGCTGTCTACCTACAAAAGGTGAAACTATCAACCCGACATCCGAGGAAATCTATGCCAACCCGCACAGACTCTCATATGCTGGTACTGCCCAATGGGGACCATGGACTTGTCATGTTGGTTAAAAAAAGCTACCCACCTGCTAGAATGGATGGAGAGGAGACCCAATCATACACGTAGTGAATCAATCAGTGCTGGTGACCCCTCTTGATGTGGGCAGTTTCCCGTGGTAGCCTCTCCCGTAATATGTGTCAATTTGTCAGCAGCTTGACATACGATCTCTGTTTGATGTGCACAATAACTCGTTAGAAATATATATCCCATGAATACAAATTTGAATTACAAACATCAATCAAATCCTCATTTTTTCCATTTCCCAAAAAAATGTCATTTAGGGCCTAAAAATGACTGTGAAAGATCACGACCCACAAAATTGCCAATAATAGTAAATTGTGCTACAATTATGGAAACTAAAAGAAAAAATGGTACAATGGTGGGGGTCCAAGTGGAATATGCGGGTAGCCACCAATATCCCTTGGATCACATCCTTCGAAAATCCGTCTGTCCTATGTGAATATTGTTGGTGACACTACATATGAAACCTAATGAGTTATGTCCATTATGTTGTAGAATTGTGGTGTCGTCTTTGTCATTGCTAAATATAATATTTATGGAATTTTGAATCAATCGACATTATTGAATTATGGTTAATGACACATTGATGAAAATTGAAATATCATTTTGCAAGGATTAGAAATGTGTTGGATGACAATGTTTGGATCAGAATGGGTACATTTATTAGAAGGCCACATTTCCCTTAATTATTGTCATGGGAAACATATATGTGGAAACTTTCTTTTAATTCCCTTATAACTATTGTCTCAATGATGTATCTTCATTTTTTGTGCTTACTCTCAATTCATGGAAATAGTTTATGTAGGTGAAAAATTAATAGTACAAGTACCTTCTTACCTTGTTGAAGTATTGAGAAATATTGATCCATGAGAAAATTCAAGTGCATATTGAGCATATTTGACGAGATTTTTGTATATAAATAACATAATTTTGTAAATATTATGGTTTTGTGAAGTACATTTGTGACTAATAATGCTAGTATGATTAAGAAAGTGTAGCATAATGACAACGTTGTGACATCACTAAGATTTTGGTAGCGCGAAATATAAGAACCAGTGAAAGGTAAAAGGTTGCAATGTAATTTGAAACTGAAAATGTGAAGGTATATTGTTACCATTATCGAAACATGACATGCAATATTTATCACCTTTCTCTAAAATTTTGAACAAAAACCACTTGTGAGACATGAAATGTTAGTCGTGACTCCTGAGAATTGTTGGATTCCGAGGGATGCCTTGATTGAATACCAAAACCACGAGGACACATAGGTAGTAAAGCCTAAAACTCTTCAAGTAATCATGATATGGAATCAATCATGTGTTCGAAATTGAAAATGATTTAAAGAGACATTTGATGATAGTGGAAATCGAATTGCAACTTTGATTTTTAATCTTTTTTCAAGAATGCAGATTGAAAAACAATGTCAACGAAAAGTGGTAAATTCATTTTTAAATGAATTTTTTGATGACATGTGACCAAAAAGAAAAAATTTGAACATTATTTATGAGAATGTAAATATGTATTTTTGTTAATATAATGAAAGTGGCTTGATTATTATTATTTTTGAAAATACAAGAGTAGCCACCTTCTAATAGGTTAGCCTCTTAACTTCCAAGAAATAATTAATATAAATTATGGTCGAAGAAGGGACATAAATACACACGAAAAGGAAAAATATCCCATTTTACAAGAAGGATGACATTATTTGCCTAAACTATCCACTAAAAACTAACATGATTAGAGATAAATGTCATGGGTAGTGTTAGGAAATCATAGAGTCAAAAATATTTTCTTATCCTGATAGTTACTTATGAATATCTTTGAATTCTTATTATCTTCTTTTATCTTCTTATCATTGAGTAGATACCAAAAACATGAATATCAACAAAGACATCAGATATAGGCTCTCAGTAAGGGCTAAAACCGCTCTTGTAGGGAAAAACCCAAAAACTTATATTCCCTTCTTTTAGAATCAAATAAAGTGATATTAACAAGACCTTTTACTAGACCAAAATACCTACTCCAATCCACCAAGTCAGCCTCCCAAAATAATTATTCAAACTTCAATAGTCAAACCTAATCAAACTACTTCGATCCTGCAACAATTCATATTTCCTCCCTCCCGATTCAGAATTTTTTCCCTTCTACAAACTCACAACATCATCCCTCCTGCAACAACCCAAAAACTATCACATCTGGTAGAAAAGTGAGAAATTTTATCTTCAAATCCTTCACTAGGGTTCCTCCTTCTTTAATTTAAGGTTTCTCCACCTTTCCTTAGTATTTTTCACACCTTTCTTCCTCCTGAAATTTTAGATTGAAAGTTACTTGATTGGTGTCTAAATGAGGTTGAGTAACATTGATTTTATAGTCTTTTATGTGGTTTAATTCCCTCAATGAGGCTGACTTGACTAGAGGGCATGACGACTTGGTGGAGGCATGAGAAATGACTCCTTTTACATAAAAATGTTTTCTTCTTAGACATAATTTTCCCAATAAGGGTCTAGATCATAATGACAAGGACTATGACTCTTGGCACAAACCCTAGAAGCCTTCAATGGTGGCTTTGACCTAGAAACAAAATAAACAAATCATGATACCCATGCTTACAAAAAAAAAATTATTTTACAAATAATATTATTTTTCTTTCTTTTTATTGAATGTCATCAAGATTCTTGTAGTTTTGTATTTCCATCATGTTGAACATCATTGTCAAGTCATCAACAAATATGAGGTAGGTTGGCATATTCAATATCTTGAAGATTATGTACCTGCAAATCCCTAACAACAAGTATAACCAAGCATGAATGTTGTCATAGAGAGAGTATCTACACTTTCAAAAAATTTAAGTAATAATTTGAACTCTAATCATCAAATTCTAAACTTAAATGTGATAATCAAAAGAGAAGTAATTGACTAGATTTACATTTTCGTGCTTTAGTCTTTTACAACAATATTTTGCTAGGGTTCTGTCAAAAAACCTAAATACCATAAAAATATACCTTAAATATTAACAAACATAATTAAGTTAGAATTTCAATCATAGCAAAAGTATTTTACATCTAGGATTTCTAGAATCTGTACTAGGGTTTCATTGTAAACCCTAGATACAATTATCAAAACTACTTTAATATAATAACCAAGTTAAGATTTTAATCATACGACAGCATATACACCTAGGGTTTGATTCCTAGAATTTTACACTACCTATTATAATGGTTTTGTCATAAACACTAATTCATTAAACCCTAAAGAGATAGGGTTTTATCATATGTTCTAGATATCATCAACATACCCTAAAAAGTTAGGGTTTTGTAGTGAACCTTAAAGGTTAGGGTTTCACCAGAGTGAAAAAAATATAAATAATGCAATAAGCTGGTTTGATTTTATTTAAATATTATGCACCCTAAATAAGAATGTTAATGATTCATAATCCTAAAGAGAGAAAATTAGTAATATAATATTTTTAAACACAAAATGATCATACAATATTATATGAATAATATTTGAAACAAAGCTTGTAATCTTAAACATTCCTTTTACAAACCTTGTAGGGTTTCCTATTGATGGGCTCCCTCTGTAACAAATCTTCTTTATTTTTATGGGAGTCTCCCTCTCAAACTAGCCACAATCCTTATTACAAGTACCGTTTAGAGTATACCTCCTGGTATCGTGCCCTCTCTTGTTGTGCCGCAGAGATGCTGTATGGATTGTTGGGTATTTCTTCAATCCTGTAGCCTTGGGATAGGTAATAATTGTGGTGGACTCAGATGGCCAAGCGGAAGCAGAAACAGAACACCGTAAAGGGTTCATTGATGTGCTGCTTCAGATCCAGAGTGATCATAAGGACACCAAAATCACAAGAGAAACCATCAAGGAAATTATCTTTGTAAGTCTCTTCGGCCATCATCCCTTCTTTCACTTTTCTAATCCTCAGGACTCAATCGATTCGCATATCTCCTTCTATAAACATCAAAAATGAATCATCAAATTTGTTTAAATTTGTCAGGACATGTTCGCCGCTGGAACGGAGTCGATGACCAATACGTTAGATTGGGAAATGAGTGAGCTGCTCAGAAATCCCCATGGAATGAAGAGATTGCAGGAAGAAATTGAGAATAGTGTTTGCAAACATCGGAAAGTTAACGAGTCAGATGACTTTGATAGGCATTTCGACTTCAAGACAACTCTCCACAACCAAATTAGCTCCACATTTTGTGCCAATATATTTAGTGGTATATATCCAAGTTTCAGAGTATGTACACCATCCAAATCTATTCCATACCATCTCATCCTAAGAATCATATAGTCTTATATTAGAAAAGAGAAAAGCATTTCTGAATAAGGACCAGTCCTCCCTAAGGCCCCTTAAATATTTAAATATTTATCAGACAATCAACCTTGATGCCATAATTAGGTCCAAGTTGGATTATTCATATGTGCGATTATAGATAAACCTTGCTCCTCGAGTCAATGAGAGCTTGTGACAGGTGATGGATATTTTCGCTCCCTTAACAAGGTCCATACCCATCCAAAACATGGCCCCATTACCAATCTACCAAGATAGTCCAATGGAGATTAGACTGACAGAGTTTATTACGCCAAACCACTATCAAATCCCTATTATCATTAACCTCCACAAATCTTCAAAAAAATTGAGACATATAAATAGCTTTAGAAGTGGTATCCCCTCTAGTTCCTTAAAGATAGACTTAAAATGAGCCATGAATAGAGAACCGAGGCCCTCATAAGATAAGACCTCTCAACCATCAAGCCCCTCCATATGCCATGCAGTGTTTGTAATTTTCTGGCCTTTTTCATAGGCTTGAAAAAACATGGTATTTCATCACCACAATCTACCTAGATAGCCTTACTTTTTAAGCACCATGCAACTTTCTTATTGGAAATAATATCTTGCCTTCTTGATTCCATACTACGTAAAGTCTTCCTATATTCTTGAGTACAAAAGCACCAAAATGAGAGAAAGCCTCAATTTGTAGTTTGATTACCACCGAGCCTTTCTTCTCCTTATTGTGAATAGTCACAACCCATTCCTTCCACAAACTTTTAATGTGTCTTATATTATACTCAAATTGTGAAGTTGCAAATAGGCCCAAACATGCCACAAATTGATGTCATTTGGTCTAGATCAGCTCAGAAAATGATCCAGGTGGATATTGGTGGTCACCCGCCTATTCCACTTGGGGCCCCACCATTGTCTCTTTCATTTTTTCAGTTTCGGCACAACTTACTATTTTTAGCAGTTTTTCGAGTCCTGAACTTCCAGAGCCGTTTTGAGGCCCTAAACGACGTTTTTTGGGAAAACAGAGAGCAAAATGGGTCCATGGATTGATGTTTCTTGTTCAAAATTTGTATTCCTCAGATAAATATTTCTAACAAGGTATGGTACGTGTCAAACAGAGATCGTATGCCAAAGTTACACCCCTGGGAAGTTGAAACACCAATTTACCCAAACGGGGCCCATAGTTTTGGCGCTTCATCTCCTAGGGTTAGGGTTTTGGCTATTTAGGATTTCCCATTGTTTCTAAATAATAAATAGGCCCTCGAGCCTCATTGTAACTCAATTCAGAGGCCTGTAGCTGCCACATCTCTTCTCAGAGATAGCTACCAGTGCCCTAGCTAGTTTCATTTCCATTCTGTCTGTAAGCAAGTTTCAGTTCTTTGATATTAATGAAATAAAGTGTTATTTCCGTTGCGTCTTTGTATTTATAGTTATATGTTTATTCTGTTGTGTTCTTGCATAAATCTGTATTAGTGGTATCAGAGCGATCTGCTTTTTCTCGATCTTTCTTTGCATGTCCCCAACGAGGTCGGGGTATAAGGAGTTAGGGCTCGATCTGGTGGAACCTTTGCAAGATCAGCCTCACAAACCCCGACGGAAGCCCATGGGGGACGAAAAGAAATATGAGGGAGCAGGAGATCCTATCAAAATATTGCTCGAGGAGGCCCTCGAAAAACAAAGGAACGTGATGATGGATAACTTTGCCTAGATCCTTCAACGGCTGCCACCGGCGGCGCATCTGCGTCCAGCAACCACTCTGGAGGTGCGACTCCTTTTAAGGTAAGGGTAAACTTTGACATTCCCATATTTGAGGGTCAAATAGATGCAGATGTCATAGATAGATGGTTGAATCTATTAGAAGTATATTTCTCGGTTCATGACTTTTGCGACAGGGAAAAGATTATTTTTGCACTCCTCAAAGCTGCCCCCCATGTCAAGGACTAGTGGGAAACCCACTGTGAGAAAAAGGTCGAGACAGAACCCTCTCTGTTCTCGACCGTACCCACTTGGAATTATTTTCGAGATGCCATCAAGGAATAATACTATCCCATGGGGAGCTATGAGGACAAGTACATACAATGGACCACGCTGCGACAACAAAGGGATCAAGATGTGCATGAGCTGACGAATCTGTTCCATACCCTGCACACCAAGTTGGGTATCAAATATTCAGAGAAACATCTGGTGCTAAAGTATCGCATTTGTCTGCACAGAAACATTCGAGAGGAAATGGAGTTCCTCGACATCTCCTCGCTTGGTATGACATATCGGTATGTTGCCAAGATTGAGTAGAAATTCAAACAGAAGAAGCAAGACTTTGGATCTACGAATCAAAAACAAGGGAACGGTGCTCCCAAACCGCATAACAAAGGATAGAGCCAAGCCATGGCGACTCACGACAACCTGTCGAAGCCACAAGCAAAGACCAACACCACAAAGCCAAAGAAGGACACGGGAAAGTGGTGTGAGTTCCATAAGAGCTCCACTCACAACACAAGTGAGTGTCGGGCCAAGCAGTCGCTGGTGGCCGAGATGAGGGCTTCTGAGTCAGATGCATGCTCCGACTCTGAATCAGAACCTAACAAGGGGAATGACAAAGGGAAATAGATTATTGATGCGAAGCCCAATGCCATTGTTGCCACTACGAAGATCCAAAAGGAGGAACCGGAAGATCCAGAGGAGGAGGAACGTCTCTTCCACTCCCAGATGTGGGTAAAGGGCTCCCCGGTACGGTTCATTGTCGACAATGGGAGCCAAAAGAACCTCATTTCAGTAGACGCCGTGAAGCGGTTGGGCTTGTCGACCACAGCTCACCCACATCCATACACCATCGGGTGGCTTCACCAAGGACGAGATCTCCGCGTCAGCCAGCACTGCCGCCTTCCCTATAGCATCAAGCCCTTCACGGATGAGGTATTATGTGACGTTGCTCCTATTGATGTTTCTGATGTATTATTAGGACAACCATACTTGTGGAAGCGTCATGCGGTGTATGAGTCTCGACCTCGTGCTGTTATTATTACTTTGGGAAATAAGTTGTACAGGATACCAGAGGTACCACCTCCTACGACTATCTCTTTGGTTACTGCAAAACAATGTAGTATTAAAAAAATTGAAACTGATTTTAGCATGAATGATGAAAATTTATATATTAATTGGTTTTTAAGAGTATTTGTATTATGTAGGAGCACTGGAAAGAAAAATCAAGACTTCATTTTCTGTTTTCCTTATTTTATTGGGCTGAACTGGATAAAATTGAATATGAATAGTGAGTTAATTGTAAGATCAATGGGCCAAGGCCATATATCAACATTGACCACGGTGGGGAAGTATAAAAGCATGGATATTCATGCAAGTATAGTTATTAATGTAAGATCAAAGTTAACTCTTAGCTTCACTAAAGAAATAGAAGGCAAAGATCTAGCATCAACTGAAACTCACGTGAAAAAAGTAGATGAAAAATGTACAATCATCCAATGGAGAGGTAATCTATAATTATCCAGTAAGACTCTTGGCTATGCCTTGAGACTAAACTAATTCTCAATATTTTTGAATAATCATCCATTGGAATTTAGTAGGAAAACCATAGTAAATCATTGTCCATTGGCCATGCAAAAATATAAAAAAAATAATATTTGTTGGTTGTTTTTTAATAGGTGGACCATGATGGGACCACTGAGAAGGTGGGGGTGTTTTTTTAATCATGGAAGTGAGGTTTAGTAGATTTATAGTCAAGTTACCTTTCCCTATAAATTTTCTCGATCAAGTTATTCATTCATTAAACTTTGATTCATTCCTACTGTTTTGATACACAATCCAATCCAGTTGAGTCTTGAGTCTTCATTGAGAATGACATTCATAGGTTGTCAAGAAAGAGGTTATCATGCACATGCACTCTTCTTTTCTTGGTATCTTTGTAACTATGTTCAGCCTGAGTTCTATATTTTTAAATTATCATAATAGTTTGTGATTATTAGGCTTTTATTTTGTATTTTAAGAATTTTAATTTAATTATTATTAATCATTAAATTTATATATATATATATATATATATATATATATATATATAGTTATTAAAATTTCAATAGAATTATTAAACTTTCAATGGTACATCAACTTTCATACATGAGAAAATAGATACTGACAAATGGTACATCATGGCCTGATTAATTTCGCTCAACAATTTCAAATGGTATAACATTTAGTCAACAGTAATCATTAATTTCTGCACACAGAGACTAATTTCTCTGGAAGCCTGAGATTTCTTTGGCTTGTTATTCTTATAACTACATAGACATAATTAATAGAGAGATTGAGGATAGAAAAAAATCTAGCGCTTAGTCTCCACTACTCAACATGTTTTGTGAGAAATAATACATAGATTGATTTCTCTGAGTGCCTTAGCGTTCTTTGGCTCATTTTTTTAATCACAACAACAATAAAAAATGCATTGAGGATTTGTTCTTAGTCCGATTATGCAATTTTTATAAGACATATTATGCAATATTAATAATAAACATAAATTTATTGCAATTTAGGGAAAGCTCGTTCATGTTTTTTTCTTTATATTGGAAGGTTACTTGATTTTTGAAGTAATTTTTAGTAGATCATAACATATATTGAGGAAATATTAGTTTGACAAGAATCATTTATTTCTCTTGAAACTTTAGGTATTAAAAGTCCATGACACAGATATATCACACTCCAAAATCCAAAGAAAATGGAAGAGCGTTCAATTTTTTTAATCAAACTTTTATTGGTGAAGGGTTAATTTATTACAAGAACGTCATTAATGAAGTGAAAAATTTTAAACGTAACATTTATTGACTAGAAAAATAATGACCAAAACGTCAAAAAAAATTGTGTGACGGGTAAAGCGAAATCCAAATTCCAACCTTGCCTGCCACTTGTTGGTGAGTGGAGGTTATTCACTTTTCATTTACAGCTTACTAGGTTACTCATGTTACCAATATTTTCCAATGGCTCACTTTTAGGTGACTACTTATTGTACTTCTTCTTTATAAAGAACAATTGGTAGATAATTGTATATATTATTTGAAATCTATAACAAATCCAGGCAACAAAATTACAACAAATAGAAAATTATGCAAACAATTCACCAGGGCACTACTAATGTGTGGATACCCTATCATTTCTTAGATCCTCATAACTTACCAGCACCTACTATATTGGTATACACATAATATGGCATTTACCTGAAGTATTTCATATGTATCTAGAAGTAAATAAGTTGTATGACAATTGTTATGGCAGATATAAGATGTGTATTATAGTTTATATTTCAATTTTTCTTAAGTAGCATGCATGTGCGATTCATATAGTGACTACAATTACCAAATATATTTCAGTGAAGATGTGAATATGATCTCTAATTAGGTCCTAATTACTTAAAGCATCATTAATTAGCTTTCCAAATGAATAAAATATATTAACAAATTAGTAAAAACTAGGAAAACAAATCATGCTTTAAAAAAATATGGCACAATGAGTCACACTCTGAGATTTATTTAATTACTCATCAAGTGTCGCTACAACATATATATGATCACCATTACCATAGAAATGGGACATGTGATCATAATTTTGGTTTCACCAATGACATTCCACATCATGAGCATTGTTTGGGGTTGATTGTGTTGATTTTTTTAAAACAAATCATTTATACATTTTATGGAAATTATAGACACAATTTATAATCACATTACAAGATCATGATGTATGGATATTCCTTATCATTTCTTAGATACTCACAACTTACCAACACCTAATAGATTGATATACACCTCATATGGAATTTACCCCTAGAATGCCACATGTATCCTAAAACAAATTAGTTGTATGGCAATTGTTATGGTGCATATATGATGTGTATTATAGTTTATCTTATAATTTTGTTGAAGTAGCATACAAAAATTTACATAGTGATATGAGAACCACTCTCTAGAGTATACATCAATTTTGTACACATGGCTTTTCAGTTTCTTTTTAAGATATATCATTGGTGATGCTCACATGATTATATAATGAACCATTAAGTTGAACTATGAAATTATTCCTCACAACACACACACACATATTGATGAATTAATAATTTTTCTCATATAATTTTTTTAATCTATTTTGAAAAAAAAAAAAAAATTATATATAATTATTTCTAAGAAGAACAAGAGAGAGTTCCTTACCATATCTTCGTAAAACATATAATAGCGACGTTTGGAGGGAGCCGTCTAGCGACGCTTTGGGGCATAATGTCGCAATTGCGACACTTTTTCTAAGTGTCGGTATTGCGACACTTTTCTCTAAATGTCGGTATAGCGACGGTTTCCCAAGATCAATGTCTCAAAGTGAACCCGATAACTTACCTTTTCCCCACACCTTTCCTTTGATCGTGGCCGTTCGCTCGTTGAATCCAAATCCGACGGCGCTAATACATTTTCGCACTCATAAAGTAATCGTTTGATGTTTTGGCAAAGCCACGCGAAATGGGTGGTTTTTCCAAACCACCCACACTTACGTGTTGCTACCACGTTGTATCTCGTTCAAAAAGCTAGTTTCCGCTTACCACCATTTACTCTCGCGAATACCACTGGCGGTATTCCCTAAACCTCACCCGTTTAACCCGAGTTTAATGTCATTTAACTATGGTTATACCATTGTTTAATAAATTAAAATTATATTTTTCATTCAAATTTTCACCTTTTCGCTTTAAACCTGTAAAAACATTGCAGAACCGTTTTTCCTCAAAATCACGTCATTTGAACCCTGTGAAACTTTGCAGAGCCATTTTCAACCTACCAGTACCATTTTTCGATGCCCATTGCTCTGAATTTCCATTACAAAGTACTACATTGTCCTCTGCGAAGCCATTTTCAAAAAATTGAAGACTGAGCACCTCTGCAACGTCTTCAACCGAATTCTGTTGGTTCTTCAGGTACTTTTCTTCGAAGTTTCCCTTTGAGATTTCAAAATTCCTGTCGATTTCAAATAATTACCAAATTTACTGCAAAAAAGTGTCCATTTTTCAGGGGAAACTCTGTCAAAATTTCCCTGGAATCCCTAATTTCCCTTTCTCGCAGTTTTTTCCATACCCTGGTCCATTTTGTTGTTGAAATCGATTTTAAATACACGTTCTGAGCTTTAAATTCCTTGCATTTCCTAAAAACCCTGCTCAGAAACCCCATTTTCAGTAGAAATTCGCCAAGAAACCCCTTTTTCTCGTAAAGGAACTTAGCAAACCATTTAAGCTTGCTTCGTTCATATTAAAAATGACCAAGAAACAGGTAACCCCCAAGAATGGAGGCCCAAAATCTCAAAATAAGTCTTATGCAAATATTCCTCAGCCTATGTCCTTCAAAATCGACAAACCAACTCCTGCACTCATGGCTAATTCTACAGAAGTGGTTAGACCAGTCCAGCCTCCAGTCATTTCTCTAGAGAACAACCCTTTAGTTGATCTGGACTATAGAATACTAGACCCTAATGTAGAATTTAACCTTCTTGATGTCTATAATTGGTGCTATGGAAAATCAATGGAAAAGGGTGACAAAAATATTCCAATTTGGGAATCCGATCTACCTAGATATATTGTCCCTCTCACTCATTATGTTCCTGACTCATATTATTCCAAGCCTATTATATTCCAGAACAAAGATGTATTGTAAACAAAGAAAAAGAGATCCTGTTTTACATCACTGAAGAGTCGATAAATTCCATGCTGCAAATGAATCATGACCCCAATTCTACTTCCCTATCAATAGAAGATTTAACCCAACTATATCTTGACTTGGATTTCAATACTAGATTCAAAATATACAAGAATTTTTGTCCAAATCAAGTTGATATTCATGAGTTAAATCCTCCTTTTGACACCGTTGATTTCCCAAATGAAACTAGACAGATTGTCTCAATGCTCTCCTTCATACTAGGATACACCAGTGATGAATTCACTAATGTGGCTACCCTAGGTTTTCTGTCAACTCTAAGCCCTGGTCAATCACCATCCATTCAGTTCAATTTTGCTAGATTTATTGCTGAAAGTATGCATTATCAGTTATCCAGATTATCAGAAGAAGGAGTTTTCAGATAATCCTCTTATCTAATCCACCTCTTCCTATATTATCAAACAGATAAATTTCCAATTGAATGTCATAAAGTGGATGCAGAAGGAAAAGTTCTATCAGTAGTATTTTGGTCATCTATTCTAAGGAAATGGAACATAGAGTATAGTTTTACAGATTTCAATTACTCATTTATAGCCCCTGCTATGTATCTCCTGGAAAAAGAGGAGATCCCTAGGATCAATGATGAGACAAGAAGAGTTCTGCAGTTATCAGAGAGCTACAAAATTGCAGATTGGTATTTATATAAAAATCATACAAAAATCAGAGTGTATGGCTCATCCCTGGCCCCATATAAGTTACCCAGATTTCTTACTACAAGAATATTTGCTTTAGAATATCTGAGACAACTATTGAATTTAGATGAAATCAACTTCATAGCTTCCAAGAAAAAGACCCAATTTAAGCTAAAAAATCAAATTGGGCCATTCATTGTGAATAACAGAGAAGCTGCCAATGAGATAAATGTCAAACTTAAAGAGTATAAGTTCCCATGTAGTTTTACATGGAAGTATGACCCACAAGGTATTTTGAGTGCAATAAGGGTTAAATCTAAGTTTCCTGTTTACTTGCATGATCCTAAGCCCCATATTGAAAGATATGTAAATAAAATTGAATGGGAGCAAAACACCCTATTTGATGATGATTCACAGGTAGTACAGGTAATACAGGTAGACAGTGGCAAAGGCAAACAGATTGAACAGACAGTACAGGTGGCTTCTACAAGCAAAGATACTGATAATGTACATAAAAGAGATAGAGAAGGAGATAGTTTCATAGCTGAGACTATTGAGGACATAAAATTCAGAACTCCTTATAGTAAAAGAAGCAAGTCAACAGAAGAAGAAAAGGATAAGGTTGTAAATATTGATATAGATGATGAAGCAACAAGAATAGTCACTCAAACATTAAAAGAGCTTCAAAATATAAAAATTAGAACACAACAAAAAGATACAATCATGAAGGAAAACCAGGCTACTGTCAATTTTCCTCCTTCTCAGGAAACTGACAATACAGAGTCAGGGATTCAAATCAGATTTAGACAGATTAAAGAGAAGAATGAAGAGATCAAGAATCAAGCTCATTCTAGATTTCTTAAGGAAAAGCATGGAAACAAAGACAGGCTTCTTTCAACATTTGATTATTCATCCAATAAATTGGTAATGTCATTCTTGAAGCCTACAGTGGCTGAGCCAAAATCAGTGGCAGATTATTCCGAAACAGATTTTGAAGTGGATGCAGATGCCATTCATGAATTTGATCAAATTGAATTTCATAAGAGAAATACTGAAATGCTATATTCCAAAATTGTCAGTAGAACTATGAAATCAATTAGGCTTGAGAAAACAATGCTCAACCTCCAAAATCAAATGAAGTTCGACAAAGCCTCACTGTATGCTAATAATTTAAGAATAAAAGCACTAGAATATATAGTGATTGAAGCAGGGGGTGATCCAGCCAACATTGAAGGGGAAAAAGTCTTAATTAAACAGAAAAATGAGGATATATATGCTCTTAGAAAATAGTTGAAGTTGCCTCAGAGTGAAAGCTCTCAAGCAAAAGAAATTCTACAGCAAAAAACAGAGAATGATGATTTAAAGCAGCTTGTACATCAAATGACAGATCAGATAAAAACAATGGAAATTCAAATAGAAGCTCTAATGAAAGAGAATGAAGAACTAAGAAAAGCACAACCAATGGTCATTCTTACAGTGATCCCCACAGTAAACACTGCTATACCATCTACTTTGGCAGAACACTTGGCACCGAAAGGAGTATTGGCAACTGAAGTGCCAATTACTTCTCTAATCTCTGCCTCTTCTTCTTCATCCTCACAGAGGAGCACACTACAAGACTAAGATAAAGAGATTCTTATTTTGAAAGGCATTATTAAAAATTTATAAAATTCCAAAAATTATGCCTTGATTACTTCTAAATGACATGAGCAAAGGGCCGATCGACTACAAGAACAGGTAAATATTCTGCAAGCACAAGTAAATCTTACAGATCAAGTGGCCTATATAAAAAATCATTTATGGACCAAAATTATTGAAGGCATTCATTCTCAATGGCCTTCAATTCAGATAATTTATGAACAGAGGGAGTTACTTCAAGTTGCTAGTGCAGAGATTGACAAGACTAAGAGGGAAATTGACAATAAACCAACCCAAGCAATCCAACTCATAGCTTTTTTAAACAGTAAAACCAGGGAAGAGTTGGAAGAATTGAAAATTGTTGATAGAACAGAAACCATTCTTCAAATCAAAAAGGTCCTGAACAAAAGAAACATAATGAGTAATCTAGAGGACCGGTGTAAAGACATTAATGTATCCATCTCAAGATTTTTAGCCAAATACAAAACATTGTCAGAAGCAGGTTTGCCTGATATTCACGCATTGAATGACAAGTTAATGCCTCAAAAAGATTATGATCTAAAAATCAGAAATCATGCAAAAGAGCAAGCCAGACAACAACTGCCTCAAGGATCACCAACAGGCAAAATACTTCTTCAGTATTTTGAAAATCTGTTCTTTTTAGATAATGAGATCATGCATATGTTCACTATCAAGCCTAACTTTTCCAAGTATACAGAGGCAGATGAAAGTTACAGAAAATTGAAGACTATGAAGATCCCCTCTGCAGAAAAGTGGCAAGAATTCACAGATCTGCTATGAATTTAATGGATAAAAAATAGGAAATTCACTTGGAAATTCATTTTTTACTGTTACCTCAAATGGTAAAAATACAGGGTTAAAGTGCACAACAACAATCAGTTCAAATTAGAATAATCGGTTCTATTTTTCTTGTAAAAAGGTAACAACTTGCAAACTGTTTTGCAACTGTCCCTCTTTTTAAGTTTTCTTTCCTATTTTTTATTAAAACATTATCTCAATTCCTGAGATATTTTGTAAACAGTTTTTTGTATAAATACTTCACAATTCGAAGTATTCAGTGTGAATAAAATTTCTCAAGACAACTATAGTCTTATTTGCTGGTTATATTGAAGTTGGTGAGTCAATTAGTGAAAGTAGCAGACTGGAAAGAGATCAGAGACATCATAGCTAAGGATTCTCGTGGTGACAAGATAAGTCTCATTTATTTCCTTGTTTTCAGTGTATTTATTTAAAGTTTACATTCATTCATATTATGTTTTTCTAGTCTATAATGATCAACTAAGGAAAAATTAAACAGGATTAGTGATAATAAGCTCCCTGTTTCGAAACTTGTTGGCATTTTAATGTTTTCTACTTTGTTCGTGCTCTCTACTTGGCCATTGGCCTGTGGGTGATATGGAGTTGTAATCTTGTGTTGAATGTGGTAGTTTTGCAATGTTTCAGCTAATTTATTACCTACAAATTGTGGTCCTCCATATGTGATTATGTCCCTTGGGAGACCATAGCGCACAAAGATTTGGAAATGAAACTATACTACAGAGTCCTCTGTAGCTTTTGAAACTGCCTCTGCTTCGACCTACTTAGTGACATATTTGGTTGCAACTAGGATGTATGTTTTTTGGTTTGAGGGGGGACTAATAGGGCCAACAAAATCAAGTGCCTAGCGTTCAAATGGTTCAATCACTAGTTGAGGGTTCAAAGGCATTTCATCAGACTGCCCAGGGCGTCTTGCCCTTTGGCAGCTATCACAGGCCTGCACGAATTTTTTGGCATCCTTAAAGATGGTAGGCCAGTAATAGCCTGTTCGTAAAACCTTATGGGCAGTTCTACGGTTCCTAGTTAGATCCCCTTCTTCAATCTTCTTATCTGTAGCTTAAGGATTCTTAAGTGCCCTTTTGCTCAGATTCCATCCACTCCATCAAATCAAGCCTATACATAGCCTTAGAAGGTCACATATCTTGCCCTTAGCACATTTGCATCTCTGAGCCTTATTTCTTAGTTCTGCTTGCCTAGAGAGTTGACTCCATTGCCCAATATTCTGGTAGATCCTTCTGGTTTACCTTGAAATCTCTTTATTCCCACCAATATTTTAAAATCAAACCCAAATACACAATCATAGCTAGCCTAATATCTGTTACTAAAAAAAAGCTAAATCATACGGATAGATCCCTCTCTGGAGTTCAAGAAGGCTAGATCTTGAATTCCCAAAGCGGTTCTTGGTTACCCCTGGTGTTCTTAACTACAAAAATACCTATCCCACAACCTGAGAATTACTAGGGTGATAACAGGCCTTGGGGGTATTATGATCCTTGGAGGAAACTCCCACAGCTAGAAGAGTTGATAGAGAAAATTGGATCGAGTACAAAGGTGTGGCAGGTGGGTTTTACCCTGCACCAATTGTTATGGTGCATATATGATGTGTATTACAGTTTATCTTATAATTTTTTTGAAGTAGCATACAACAATTTACATAGTGATATGAGAACCACTCTCTAGAGTATACATCAATTTTGTACACATGACTTTTCAATTGCTTTTTAAGATATATCATTGGTGATGATCACATGATTATATAATGAACCATTAAGTTGAACTATGAAATTATTCCTCACAACACACACACACACATATTGATGAATTAATAACTTTTCTCATATAATTTTTTTAATCTATTTTGAAAAAAAAAAATTGTATATAATTATTTCTAAGAAGAACAAGAGAGAATTCCTTACCATATCTTCGTAAAACATATAATAGCAAGAAAATTAATCTATTGAAATTTCATTTCCAAACATATTCATGGAGTAAAATGAATATTAAAAGGATATATTCATGGATTTACCTATAACGTCACCTCATCAATAAGAATGTAAATGTACAATATTGATGATACATAGGTTAGGAGAAAATTAATCTATTGAAATTTCATTTCCAAACATATTCATGGAGTAAAATGAGGATTAAAAAGAGATATTTATGAATTTACTTATAACATCACCTCATAAAAGTGTAAATGTACAATATTGATAAAATTTATTTATATGTGATAAATAATAAACCTTTATCTCACATGTATCATATAATCTTATAAACAAACAATTGCACCGGGGGTGCAATCCTCAAAACTTTTAAACTGTCTAATGTATATGTACCTATTTAAAGTATTCGGGGCCCACATTACAAATGCCCAAAGTGAAATATTTTCACATATGTTATATATGAGCCAATGGTTTAAATAACTATCGGGCGGTGAAACAAAACTTATAACAAAATATTAATAAAACTATATCATACGTCCGGACTTCAAAAAAAATAAACCTGATTTCAATCACAAATTCACATTCCAAAATAGCCTACTGATGTCACCCTAATTTGTGACGCAAAAAATTCATAGAATACGCCATATAAAAATTCGGGTCCTTTTTTTGGCTTTGCGTACAGAGGAAAACTGTGACGTGAAAATCAAATTAATTCCGCCCTATAATGTTTTGGGTCCGGAATTCCACAATGCAGACGAAGCAAAAAATAATGCGATCGAATCGCCTGCTCCCACGTGGATGGCTGATTTGGTCTGTGGTCTATGGGACCATGTTCTTCTGAATTAAAATCTTCTGCATTTACTATTAAATTGCTCTATTTCCAAAACAATACATCGCTCTATTTTTAAGTGTGCAGGGACTGTGATTTCAAAACCAAAATTGATTGTTCATCAGTTTTAGAAAGCGGCTATTTGACAGAGCCATTCAAACAAATTTATAAAGCGGCCAGAGGACAGGGTAGTTGAAATTAATATTTCAACATCCCTCATTCACTGAGAATACCCTCCTTGGTGACTTCTTCGCCGGACTACGATGTGTTCATCAACAGTCGTGAACCCGATGTCCGTTTCTTCGCCAGGAATCTTCACAAAAGTCTTGTTTCCAGAGGATTGCGAGTCTTTCTCGACAACATAGAATTGCAGGCTGGACAATCCATACCTTCACAAATCAAATATGAAATTAAAGGAGCCTTTCTCATTATTACTATTTTCTCTCCAAATTATGCGCAATCGCAAAGGTGCCTCCATGAACTACT